>JAJOZX010003786.1:0-265000 GCA_023014485.1 Bathynomus jamesi | reverse complement strand
GAATGGAATGGGGATAAGGATTCCAGACGTTCAAGTACTTTCTTCATGTCATTACTGTCCCTGATTTGTCTACTTCCCCTCATTTCCTTGTGCTGTTCACTACTTTCCAACAAAACTCTGGTGTATTCCTGCATTGCTAAGTTATAAGTGGAACACAGAGGCATAGAAAAGAGCCACGTTGTCCTTTGGATGTCTGTAAATCCACTTCCGCGTGTCAGTCCGCCTCTGCTTTTCAGGGAACGCATTAGTACTTGTTCTATCACCAGGTCTGTGCCGAGTCCGGCCCATAATCTGTCGCTTCTTCTTACCACAAACTTATCTTCCTGGAACATTTTGTTAACGGCTGGATTTTCAGAAGGCAAACTTAACATTTCTGCAGGTACAGGTATATCGATTTCAGGTAATTGTGATGTCCGGCTGCTGCAATTATGGGGATGGTCTCCAGCATAGCTTGCAAGTGCAAATCCCACGAGCCGGTTCTGTCTGCTGTTATCAAGGAACGTGCAATGTTGATCATTCGCTGATATTCCAACCAGAGTTGACTTGTTTGCGAAGTAGATTGTAGGTCAGTTTTCTTCGCATCCAAAGTGGTAGCAATCTGAGACAATGCATTTGAAGATTCCACATCCTCAACTGATTGTTTGGCGGTCATAACATCGTCGAGCAGGTCACAAGCTTCCTTATGGAGGTCATGAGGTGTTCCATCTTCATTACGAGGAAAACGTCTGCGACTAGTAAGGTACTAAGAGCTGCATCTACTATCATATGACCACGTATCGCTCTTGAAACAGCTTTTCCAGACATCATGTGTTGCACGGCATTTGGTCCGTATATTTCTTGAAGTACTTCAGACAATCCTGAACCATTCATAAGAGTACCGACTGCTCCCAAAGATTCATTAGAGTGTGAAATGATCCCAGCATTAAAACAATGTCCTGCAGGTCTCTCTGTTCATTGATGATTTGGGAAGCTTTCCAGAACAAAGGCTGATCAAAGGTAATAATGCATGGGACTTTTTGATCGCGTGCTATCTTGCTCAAATTAGTAATGTCGAAAATATGCAGGTCATGTCAGTTGGCGACATATCTATGATGGGAAGGAACGTGATCGACGCCACACCTGGATGTGAGACACTTGATCCACCGTGAATTGCCTGCATTGTTCCGGACCAACTTGGACCTGATCTTTCTGCTGAAGATATCTGCCAGAGAAGACTAAGTCGACTTATGGTGGCAGTGGGTACTGGAAGTTCGCAGAATGAGATGTCCCTCAACATGCTTCTCGCGTGTCTATATTCCCTAATGTCAACGGTTGCAATCTTCTTAATGTCATTGTCACCAACATTACGCCTGTGAATAGAAGGGTGGATCTTGATCTTCGGAGTTATTGCGGCAATCATACCCATTCCATGAAAGGTATTCTTCCCATCCAAAGTGCAGACATCATGATCGACGTTATCTGCTGCTAGAAGGACTGCAGTGTTTCATCAACAGTAAAAGAGCCAGACCCACTTGCCAGCGCCGCGTTTCTTTCGAATCTTGTTACTTCTGCATACGACGAACAGTAACCCAGCTGATGGAGAACGTCAATAAAGTACCTGACCTAAGTTGTGGTGTAGCTGAACCGACAAACCGATCTGTAGTGGACATAGTAATCCTCTAGGACGGGTTGCTTGCATAATGCTCTGCCCAATTGCACCTATTTTTCTTGAAGCATCCTGTCCCGCAATACTTTTGATAATAGCAATTTCAGACTGTTGGGAATGTAATCAAGAGCACTTTCTGCAGTGATGTCATTTGGAGATGGATACACATCTTTTCTAGGGGAGTCGACAGACTTGATATCACTTCTGATTATTTTTGCAGCAGCTTCTACTAGGTAAATCTTCTGTAGCTCTATATCTATATCACATTCTTTCGACTTTTTGTGATAATCTATAAGAATTTCATTAGCTGTCTCTCGTAGTGTTACTACATCTGCCTTCCCACTTCACCTGATATTATGATCTTGTCTCCGTAACGTTCTAAAAGCTTTCTCTTCATGTGCCTGCGTTCGTAGACAGAGCTCTGACTTCCTTGAAGATATTCCTCCATTTTGGAAATTAGGTCTCCAATCAACAGTTGTTCATCATCATTCTCTTCCAGGTAAGCACAGGTCTGAAGGAATGCTTGGTGTTGCTCTTCATTAGTTGGTCTCCCTTTCTTCGAATCATGATCGTCGGAGGAGTATGCGCGAGGAATGTTTTTTCCACTTCGAAAATTTACGCTGCAGGTGTGATGGTAGACACAATCTGCAGCAGGAAGATCACGAAGATAATACTCCAGACGGCCGTTTACATTAAACGACCATTCATCTCAGCGGCTTTCACAGCACCTTTTTATGGTTTCGGAGAACTCTGTAGTTCTTATTTTGACATGCTCTGATTTTGGTTTGTGTTTGGAAAAAAGTCCACAAAGGTATCACAAAACAAACAGTGAGTAGCACTGGAAAATGCGTATTCATGAAAACGAGCACTTTTCCTTGGTATTGCCTCGGCTGCGGTCTGTCGCTTCTTTATTTCAATGGTCTTTTTATCCGTAAACCTTTTCCTACATACAACGTGAACACTTATTCCAGCTGTTGCAACAACATCGCTTCCACGGCTGCGGCTGGATGCATTTATACCATCTGCTCCTTTTTGCGAGATGTGAACCACTTCCTGTCCGCTGTCCAATTTCTCCTTACAAATCACGCACAATTCTTCAGGGGTCTGCATTCTTGAAGGCGGACGCACACCGAGTCAGCCGTACACCGAGTCAGTCTGAAACAGAAAACACAAATTAATAAACTGTGTTGCAGTATTTAAAAGGAGTACATAATAACAGTTTTAAAGAAAATGACAAGCACAAATACGCAGATTTGATAGTGGGTAGTAGGAATTAAAGAGTTGTATATAATATAAGTTTATAAAGATGTAGCAATGTCCATTCTCACATACACTCCATACAGTATATTTTATTTACATTACGTGACGTCATAGTTTAATACTAGCCGCCTAATACAATTTTTAGTGTCATATAGGTTAATTTAGAAACGAAAATGTGTTTTAAAACATTTTACTGATCAAGAAAAACGTCATAACTCTCTACAAAGCGAAATTAAAATTTATTGTATTTCGTAGGAAACTGCCAGTCCGCCATTTTGAATTTCATTTTTGGGGGTGTTCCCGGGGTCCAATTTTGTCGGATTTTGGATATGTTATTCTGCAATGGTTCCTGAGCTGGAAACAGTTTAGAAAGCTTCTGAAGCAATTTTGCCCAGGTTGAAGCTATTTTTGCTCTAGATTGCCTGGACTACATTGGCACAGTCTCCATTCCATACAACATTGCCGGCCTCACCACTGTTTTGAATACCTTTCCCTTCAGTTTCACTGGGACCCTCTTATCACAGAGCACCCCTGATACGTCTCTCCAGTTCTTCCACCCCGACTGTATTCTACAGTTTATCTCTCTCTCTGCTGCCCCCTCTGCATCCACTGTTGACCCCAAGTATTTAAAATACTCCACCGTCTTAACACGCTCTCCACTCAATGTCACTTCCCCTCCTCGGTCCTGCTGCACATCACATCTCACATATATATATACACACACTCATATATATATATATATATATATCAGGGTGTTTGAAAACTTTCTGTACAAATTGTAATGGGGGATAGGCAACACCAAGACAAACCCTTTTCGTCTATAAGTGTATGTCCGCTGACGTCACCATTCGGCGCGAGAGGGCGCCGCTGCAATTGGCTAAAAGGTGAAGTGGGCTAGACTCGCGCTTGCCGCGGGCATTCTTAAATCGGACGTAGTACGCGTAACATGGACCGCTTCACGACTGCTGAGATGGCTGACATGCATATGGTGTATGGGGCTGCCAATGGAGACGGAAGAGCTGCTGTGAGGTTGTACCGACAGCGCTTCCTAAACAGACGTGTGCCAAACCACCAAATGTTTGCGCATTTGCATCGGCGACTGCGAGAAACTGGAACATTCCATGCAAACATGCATGACACTGGTCGGGAGAGAAACGTGCGCACTCCTGACATGGAAGAAGAAATCCTACGGCGATTTGAGGACAATCCAAGCGCAAGCACGCGAGGTGTTGCACGTATCCTCGGTGTGAACCACGACCTGGTCTGGAGAGTGTTGCACGAGCGGCAGTTACATCCGTTTCATCGTCAGAGAGTCCAAGCATTACAACTCGGGATTACCTCTTCATGTGGAATTCGCACGCTGGTTTCTGCAGCAGACAGCGGTGCAGCCTAATTTTCCGGCTTATGTGCTGTTCTCAGATGAGACCTGTTTCACACGTGAGGTGTGTTTAACATGCACAATTCTCACGTGTGGGCGCACGCAAATCCACATGCTACACGGGTGCATGCTCATCAAGAACGGTTCGCCGTCAATGTTTGGGCGGGTATCGTCCATGGCAAGTTGATTGGGCCGTACCTGCTGTCTGCCCGACTCGACGGGCGGGTTTATCGGATATTTCTTGAAGAAACGTTGCCGGAACTGCTGGAAGATGTTCCCGTGGCTATTCGTAGACGAATGTGGTTTCAACACGACGGGGCCCCAGCACACTCCAGCAACGATGTGCGGGATTATCTGAACGCCACTTTTGGGGACCGATGGATAGGCCGGGGTGGGCCCGTAGCCTGGCCACCGAGATCGCCCGATTTAACATGCCTCGATTTCTTCCTGTGGGGACACATGAAGAACCTCAAGTACGAGACTCCCATTTACTCAGAAGAAGACCTCGTAGCAAGAATCGCTGTCGCCGCTGGAACTGTTCCCGAAATGCCGGGAATCTTTCGACCTGTACGTCGGTCAATGCTTCGACGCTGTCGGGCATGCATTGATGCTACCGGTCGCAACTTTCAGCACCTTCTTTAAATAAACATGCCTTCTTTAAATAAACATGTTACGCGTACTACGTCCGATTTAAGAATGCCCGCGGCAAGCGCGAGTCTAGCCCACTTCACCTTTTAGCCAATTGCAGCGGCGCCCTCTCGCGCCGAATGGTGACGTCAGCGGACATACACTTATAGACGAAAAGGGTTTGTCTTGGTGTTGCCTATCCCCCATTACAATTTGTACAGAAAGTTTTCAAACACCCTGTATATATATATATATATATATATATATTAGTGATGTAGCGGATGTCATTTTTTTCACATCCGCGGATGCGGATGCGGATGAGGATGTTTGATTTCAACATCCGCGGATGCGGATGCAGATGTCTACATTTTCGTTATTTTTTAGGATATATTCGAGATTTGTTGTGTTTAACGTATATAATAAGTTATTATATAGAGAGAGCTGTAGCTATAATGTACAGGGTGGGCCGTAAGTTTCCATACATAGGAAAAATAAACATTTTTTTATGGACAACCATTTTTATTTATATAATATGCTCTACATGGTTGCCATTGTTTTTTGAAAACACATTTCAATACGTGTTCCCCACTGTTGATGAACACGCATTAGCACAGTTGACGTTATGCTTGTAATGGCGTTGGTGATACGTTCCTTTAGATGATTTATGTCTCGTATCTTTTCCTGATACACCATGGCCTTCAAGTGCCCCCAAAGATAGAAATCAAGGGGGGTGAGATCTGGGGATCTGGGAGGCCACTCCACAGGACCACGCCGACCAATCCAAGCATCCGGAAACTGCTGATCCAAATACCGACGCACGTGAAGACCATAATGAGGTGGAGCTCCATCTTGCTGGAAGTAAACTGGGAAGTTACCTTCCTCGTTTAGCAGGGATGGGAAAATCTCTTCTTGCAACATGTTAAGATACCTTTCGGCATTAAGATTTCCACTGACAAAAATTGGTCCAATAATTCTGTCACCCCATATCCCGGCCCACACCATCACTTTACCGGCACCTTGCATCTTCGTCGGACTCAGCCAGTTAGGGTTAGCATTACTCCAATAACGTATGTTTTGCCGATTAACCTCTCCATTGACGTAAAATTTGCTTCATCAGTAAACAAGATCTTACGTCAAACGCATATTCTTAGGGTATCTGAAACATAAAAACAAACGTTTAATTTTTCCTATGTATGGAAACTTACGGCCCACCCTGTAGTATAATTGATTAATTGTACAATAATTGCTGTACTTTTCTCTGAACATATAAAATAATATCTGCCACAATTAGAAACCATAATTGTGTTACCAGGATGCGGGACGTGAACCCAACTCAAATGCACCCCACCGACCTCTTTCCCCAACCTCCACCCTTATAGAAAGATATCTTTAATTAGCTTGATAACTATTTATATTAAGTTTAAAGTTTTATTAGGCATATTTATAAATGAGTAATTAAAATAAAGTAAACTAAGATGTTCATCGTTTAATGTTCAAACTTAATTATAGGAAGGTTATGCTTAAGGAACATTAACTTTTCTGCCTTTTCTGCTGCCAGTCTGTTTCTCTTTTCATCATATATTAATCCAGCACTGCTAATATCTCTCGCTTGGTACGTTTGTTGGAGGACAGGCTAAATGTTTCCTTGCAAGTTTACTCAAGTATGGATAGATATTCTGCGTATTTTCCACCAACTAATAGGATTGTCACATGCAGCCAGGCGTTTTTCTTGGTGATAGCTCTCGATCATTTTTACTACATCTTTTGACATCGCGTAGGTCTCGTCATTGCTGCTTGACTCAAGAAACTGAGAGACAGATTCTGTGATAGATTTGCTTGTTGAAGGTGTTGGTTCTGTCACTGAAACTTTTATTCTTTTGGTGGGTGGCGAAGCGACAGATTCAAGAGATTGAAGCTCTTCAACTGCTTTGCCAAGTGATGATTTAACTCGTTCTAATGTACTAGGTGAAAATAACTTAGCTTTGTAACGTGGATCTAAGTAGGTTGCAAGAGAGTAACTTCATACAAGAACAGCCTCTCGTCTTGTCGCTTGCATCACTTTTGCGCACAATGAACTAGTTCTATTAATATAGTAGAATTTGATAATTTCCGCTTATTAATGACGTTTTATCTCAACGGTCCACATCCGCACGACATCCGCAGTCCAAAGTGCGGATGCGGAGGCGGATGCGAGAAAATGTGCGGATGTTCCGCGGATGCGGATGCGGATGCGGATGTGACCTACATCACTAATATATATATATATATATATATATTATATTCTCATATATACACACATATATACCGTGTGAAAAAAAGGAAAAAATCGGGTCGAATCGCAGACAGATAAGTGTTATAAATACTGTTCTTTTACAGATCTTTTGTCGGTAGCTTAATTCTACAGGGTGTCCCATAAGTCCGGCATCATAGGAGAAATTCATATTTTTCTATTTCTAAAAACCATAATTCATATTTTTCTTATGCTCGGGATGCCAATTTCCCGTCCACCATTCTGTTCAGTGACGAGGCTGTTTTTTTATGGAAATGGTGAGGTAAATCGACAGAACACCCGCTACTGGTCTCAAAACAACCCTCACTGGTATATCTCTTCAAAGGAACAAGGTGCATCTCGGGTGATGTATGGTGTGTGGCATTTGGAAGGATCGCATCATAGTCCCCCTCTTTTCGATGAACATGTCACTGGAGGCACCTACCTACGTATGCTCAAGGAAGAAGCATTTCCCAGTGTCTTGAACGAAGAAGGAAATTTCCCAACATGGTTCCAGCAAGACGGCGCTCCTGCACATTACAGCACCCAAGTAAGGGAATACCTGTACCAACAATTCCTTGGTCATTGGATAGGACGTCGAGGGCCTGTGGAATGGCCAGCTAGAAGCCGGGATCTCACGCCACTAGATTTTTATCTCTGGGGCCAATTGAAAGCGCTGGTATACACAGAGAAAATTAGGAGTGTTGAACATTTGCGGCAGCGCATTATTGGGGCATGTAACACCATTACTCCTGACATCATTCACCATGTGCTTGCTGACTGGTTATCACGTCTGAATTTGTGTATTGAAAACAATGGTGGACATATTGAGCACGTTCTGCAAATAAAAGCTTTTGTTTTGCCTTTTTTTATTATTTTTCCTATGATGCCGGACTTATGGGACACCCTGTGTATTAATTTAGTATAAATTTGTGTTACAAGAACCTGTTTCTGCGTTTCAAGAACGCGGTAGACCTACGTTGTAATTTCTTAATTTCCAAACGCTCGTTTTTTTTTTTTTTTTTTGTTGTTCAACTAATTAAAAGCATGGCACCCCCGTCAAGTACTTGCAGTCGCTGTGAAGGGAAATTTGCTGCTTACGCGTTTACAATGGCTAATAATAATGAACAGTTAGTTTGCAGGTGGTGCTCAAGCATGGAAGTGCTGAGGAACGAGTTAGAACGTGAGAGGGAGGCCAGGGTGAGACTTGAAGAAAGCGTGATGCTCCTGACGGCAAAATTAGAATCCCTTGAGACTCCAGTTACGACCCCTCCTGCCTCAGTTTCTACTAATAATATAAATAGTACTAATAGCCCTCTCTCTTCCCCTAGTTCCCAACCCTTCGTTCGAGTGCGAAATGGAGCCCCATTGAGAAAAGCAAAGACCTGTCTACCAGTAATAACAAGCAATAAGTTTTCTGTTTTAGGTTTCGAAGATGCTGATGAACCGGAAATACGACTCGTTGGCGATTCCATTGTTCGAGGGCAGCTCGAGGAATTTGTGGGAGAAACCCTCGTCGTAGGCGCCGTTACTGCTACCTGGTGCAAGGGTGGACGATATAACTAATAGTGTTGACAATTTTACAGACGGTACCACCGAGGACACAACGTATGTTATTCATGTCGGTACTAATAACGTTTAAAATTCTAGATCGGAAGAACTGATGGCTAGGTATAGGGACTTATTAGAGCGACTAAAGGAGAAAACTAATAAGATTGTTTTAACAGGTATACTTCCTCGAATTATCCAACGAAGCGATTTCTACAGCAAGGCGACCTATATTAACAATAACCTAAAGTCTTTTTGCCAACAGGAAGGAGTGCATTTTGCAAATTTTTGGAACAGTTTCTACGGCAGGAGGGACTTGTTCCTCGAAGATGGACCTCATTTTAATGACGTTGGAGCTGCGCGTTTAGGAAGACTATTTCATAATACTGTCTCTTCTTTTCAGGCTGCCGTAACCCGAACGGTCCCAGCGTAAATTCCACAAATTTCCCCTGCGCTCGCGAAGGTGTCGCAATTACAAACAATTTGAAGGTTCTATCCTTAAATGCTCGTAGCCTACGAAATAAAATAAACCAATTTTTTTCTTTAATTGCTTGTAAAGACTATGATTAATTGCGATAAATGAATCGTGGCTTAGCACTGAAACACGTGACTTTGTAGGGGAGTATAAATTAAAGGTTATAGACTTTTTGTTAAAAACAGAATAGGTAGGCGAGGAGGCGGTGTATGTTGTATATCAAAGATAATATGCGAACGTTATAGAAGTAAAGCACTCAATTCCAGAACCGATAGATTCGACTATAGCAGAACTTAAATTGAACGATTTCAAACTTCTTGTTGTGGTTATATATAGGCCCCCTAATCAAACAGCTGATACGGACGAAGCGTTGTATCGTGAACTAAAGAGAATATTCGGTAGTGAGCAGGCTTTAGTTATGGGTGACTTTAATTGCGCCAACGTGAATTACGATACAATGCAGGGAGACGCGGAAGGTAATCGTTTCGTTAATTTTCTCGAGGATAGCTTTCTTATTCAAAAGGTTGGGAACCTACGAGGTTGGACAGTATTTTAGATTTAGTAATAACTACCGATGATAGGCTAATTACAGATCTTCAAGTAATAGAACCGTTAAGTAATAGCGATCACAATATGGTAGAGTTTGTCCTCTCAGTAAGTCACTCCTAAATCTTATTCCTGCTCTACGCTTGTTAAATCTTTCCCTGACATACTATACGCAAAATTACCGTTACGCGAACCTAAATGCAAAATTTTGCACTTATCAACGTCAAATCTCATTTGCCATGTGACTGACCAATCAACGATTTTATTCAGATCTTCCTGGATTTTACCTCTATCTTCGTCATTAATCGCCCTACCACCCAGCTTCTTGTGATCCGCAAACTTTGAAACTGTACTGACTAGGCCGACATCTAAATCGTTAATATATATAAGAAAAAGCAAGGGGCCCAATACAGAATCCTGAGGAACGCCACTCGCTGCATTAGCCCAACACGACTCCGCTCCATCAACGACCACCCTCTGTTTCCTACCTCGCAACACTCTTCTAGCCAATTTATTACTACACCCTGATTCCATGAGCCTTAGTTTTTTCAATGAGTCTTTTGTGCGGCACGGTGTCAAACGCTTTTTGAAAATCTAAATACACTACATCAACCGCCCGATGTCTATCGTAAATGTCAACCACGCTTTGGAAAAATTCTAAAAGATTAGTTAAGCAAGATTTGTTTCGCCTAAAACCGTGCTGCGTATTTCTAACTAGTTTATGCAATTCTAAGTGTTCGACTATACGATCCCTAATTATTGATTCCAGTAGCTTACCTACAACAGACGTTAAACTGATTGGCCTATAATTTCCCGCCGCACCTTTATCGCCTTTCTTAAATGTAGGTGTTACGTTTGCGAACTTGAAATTATCTGGTACGCACCCCTCAGAAATAGACGCATTAAAAATTTTTGTTAGCGGCACAACAATGCTATCTTTTAATTCTTTTAGTTGTTAGGATATATGGAATCCGGCCCCGGTGTTTTACGCGTTTTCATTTTATCAATATAGCGCATTACCTCCCCTTCACTAACCACTATATTATCCAAAATATTACCATTATCAAAAGGTATTAATTATGTCTATGACCGTAGGGATATTCGTTACATCTTCTATAGTAAAAACTGACGTAAAAAATTCGTTTAGCAAGGTAGCCATTTCCTTGTTTTCAGAAAACTAGATCTCCGTTTACATTTTCAAAGGCCGCACACACTTTTTACTGGATTTCTATTATTGACGTATTGAAAGAATCGCTTGGGGTTTTCTTTACCGTCACGAGCTATGGAGATTTCAAATTCGCGCTTGGATTTTTTATCACACTTTTCGCTTCACGCCTTAGAGATATGTAGTTGTTTCGTAACTACAAATTGTCTTTATCGCACTTATGTATCCTATAAGCCGTATCTCTACTCTTTATAATGTCTCGTACTCTAGAAGTAAACCACAAGGGCTTGTTGTTACTTTCGCACGCTTAACTTTGTACGGTACACATTCCTCATTTATAGTCCTAAATACTGTTTATCGCAATTATATATACACACACACACATATATATATATATATATATTATATATATATATATATATATAATATACACACACACACACATATATATATATATATATATATATAATATATATATATATATACATATATATATATATACAGGGTGTTTCAGGTCGACCCTGAAATATGAAAATTGGCGGAATTGGTATTTGGTATTTGAAGTTTGTCATAGCAATTCCTACTACTTGCTACAAATTCCGCCAATTTCCATATTTCTAGGGTCGACCTGAAACATCCTGTATATATGTACACACACACACACACACACACACACACACACACACACATATATATATATATTTGTGTGTGTGTGTGTGTGGTGTGTGTGCGCACTGTGCAACCAGTCATTTCACGTAATGCGTAAAAATTTTAAGAATTTTCGTGAAAGTTAGGTTAGGTTAAGTTGTGGTGGTTAGGTTAGGTTAGGTTAAGTTGTGGTGGTTAGGTTAGGTTAGATTAGGTTAGGTTAGTATTGCGTATTACCTGTGTTTAAGAGTCACAGGTGTTACGCGAAATGCCTGAAATTTTTAGGCATTACGTGAAATGACTGGTTTCACATATTGACTGTAAAAAAAAAATAATATATATATATATATATATATTGAGAGAGAGAGAGAGAGAGAGAGAGAGGGGGGGGGGGTGACAAAATTAAATGGACATCTTCGGTTCTTGAGGACAATAACTATATACAGTGTAATGATCGCTTAAATTAAGATAGATCATCATCTCGGCATACATATGAAAACCTATTAATACGTTGCCTGGCATACGTTTCGTCTTCAGCGCATGCGAACAAGTCCGAGCAATTACATTTTTTTAAACAAGTTAAGAAGTTCGCTGCGCAGCGTGTCTCTCTAGCACTGTATCTCTCTATTTTATATCTTTTGGAAATTGAACAGGCCTACTATAGTCGTAATAAGAAACTTAGTTTGCCGGTTGTTTGTGTACACTTTTGGGTATAGCCTATTCGCTAGGCTGAGGTTACACCATGTAGGTTACGAGTAGTATTACCGCAAAAAGACAATGCAATTGCAATGCAACATTGCATGCAAAGTGATGAGTGTTTTTGACCTCCCTTCAGCCCCCACCCCCAAAAAAAAATATAATAAACAGGAACACCAGAGAAAAAATAAACATCCTTCAAGGTTTAATCAGTTCTAACATTTCGGAATGCACTAAGTCCATCTTCAGGGCTAAAACAATAAAACGCCAAATCACAAACAAAATACAAATTGCTTAATAACAATTTAAAATAAAGTTAAAAATTATAAAAACTAGCTAAGAAAGTGTAAAACATTAAAACTGAAAGGTAAATAAATGAAATTAAAAAGTTACAATTATAAAAAGTAGCTAGGAAGAATATAAAAACATTAAAACTAAAAGGTAAATAAATAAAATAAACTAGTACCTTAACCAAAACATAGCAAATCTACCGATGATTCATCAGAATTTAGGTCTGGTTTTAATTTATAAATAAACAAAGATTCCATAATTTTGAGCTTAAGTCGGAGCTTCCGGCAGGAAGTACGACGAAATTAGACTGAAATTGGGTGGTTTTTGTTGTGGGAATGGTTACGTATGAGAAAATTAGGTGGTCTGTCAGAGGTAAATTTGTACGGACCGATTTACCGAGACGTTCGTAAATACGGGATTTTAAGTGTCTTTTAGTTTTACCTATATATGACCCCATACAGTGGTCACACTTGTATTGGTAAACTATGGATGACTTAAGAAGTGTAGGAATAATATCCTTGTATTTAAATAAAGGATAAATCGATTTAGACGGGGGTGAATATAAATTTTATACATAGTTGTGGGTAGAATTCCTTGAGCAATTTTAAAAGTTTGTTTCTAATGTTAAAACGTGAGGTTCCCATAAGGCAAAGTGAAATACAGGATATCTTTGGGGACTGTAATTACGTCTCTAGTTGTGGGGTTTATTAGTCAATTTCAGGTTCTGCCTATTGTAGTCTCCACCAATCTAGAATGGAAATTATTCTTGGTAAGGAGTTTTCGGATGAAATCTAGTTCATTGTGTAGTTTAAAGTAAACTGAACAGATATTGAAAGCACTGTTAGTCAAAGTCGAAATTAAATTTCGTTTGAAACCTAAAGGGATAAAGGAAGAAAAGTTCGTAGTAAGATTGGTGAACGTCGGCTTTCGGTAAACGGAAGTTTCAAAAGAGGAATTAGTTTTTATTATCTTAATGTCCAAAAAGGACAGAGAGCTATTAGATTCAGTTTCTGAAGTAAATTCAATATTAGGATGCTTAGAATTAAGGTAATTACGAAACAAAGGGATATGGTCTGGTGATTTGAACAGGAGAAAAGTGTCATCAATATATCTTTTATAAAAAACCGGTTTGAAGTTGGAAGGACACTCATTCAGCCATTTGACTTCATGATGACAAAGAAACGCGTTAGCTAAGGTGGAACCAAAGGGCAGACCCATTTGAACACCTTCAGTTTGTTTAAAATATTCACCGTTGAATATAATTATAAGGTCTTCCACGGAAAATTTTAGTAGTTCTTTCATTTGACCTCTATTAAAACCCTGCACCTATCAGTATTATTAAAAAGATTATCAATACATATATCAATAGTTTCTGCAACAGGCACATTGGTAAATAAAGATTTTACATCGAAGCTAGCCATTGTGTAGGAATTATTATTTAATGAGGTAATTTCTCTAACGAAACAAAAAGAATCCTGTGCTGTATACAAATTATAGGTTATAGGTGATAGTATGGGGACCAAGAATTTTGAAAGGTTATAACTAAAAGTTCCTAGTGCCGATAAAATTTGGCCTAAGTGGACAATTAGGTTTGTGTATTTTAAGGAGTCCATACATAATACCTGGGCTGGATCCAGAAACAAATAATTTAGAAAAACTATGTCTGAGATTATATTATTAGAGTTAAGTTTTCTAAGATACCTATTAATTTTATCTTCCTGTTTTAAAATTAAAGCAAAAATGTCACCAGTTACTTTAGAAAATCTAGCTGCATTATTTAAAATATCTAACATTTTATCGACATAAACATTCCTGTCCAAAAGAACAACGCCATTGCCTTTGTCTTGTCTTGTAACCACCAATGACTTGTCAGAAGACAGATTTCTTAGACTCTGAAACTCTTCCGCCTCCATATTAGGTCTATTGCCATAAGGGTTAAAAACATAAAATGAAGTAAAAACTAAATTACGTACATTATTAGATAACAAGTTAAAACCTTTACTATGTGGGTCAAAAATGAATGTTTAAAACGGTCCTTAAAAAATAACTCAAAGTTGAGGAAATGTTCGTAAAAATTAAGCTTCTTTGGAGTAACAAAGGATTTCAGGCCTTTACAAAGGCCAGATTTTTTAATATCACTGAGAACTTTAGAAGAATAATTAAAGATGAGATCATTAGCTGCTAGATTATTAATTATTTAAACTACACGATGAACTAGATTTCATCGGAAAACTCCTTACCAAGAATAATTTCCCTTCTAGATTGGTGGAGACTACAATAGGCAGAACCTTAAATAGATTAATAAACCCCACAACTAGAGACGTAATTACAGTCCCCAAAGATATCCTGTATTTCATTTTGCCTTATATGGGAACCTCACGTTTTAACATTAGAAACAAACTTTCAAAATTGTTCAAGGAATTCTACCCACAACTATGTATAAAAATTATATTCACCCCGTCTAAATCGATTTATCATTTATTTAAATACAAGGATGTTATTCCTACACTTCTTAGTCATCCATAGTTTACCAATACAAGTGTGACCACTGTATGGGGTCATATATAGGTAAAACTCGAAGACACTTAAAATCTCGTATTTACGAACATCTCGGTAAATCGGTCCGTACAAATTTACCTCTTGTCAAACCACCTAATTTTCTCATACGTAACCATTCACACAACAATAACCACCCAATTTCACAATCTAATTTCGCCATACTTGCTGCCGGAAGCTCTGAGCTTAAGCTCAAAATTATGGAATCTTTGTTTATTTATAAATTAAAACCAGACCTAAATTCTGATGAATCATCGGTAGATCTGCTGTGTTTTGGTTAAAGTACTAGTTTATTTTATTTATTTACCTTTTAGTTTTAATGCTTTTATATTTTTCCTGGCTACTTTTTATAACTGTAACTTTTAATTCATTTACTTACCTTTTAGTTTTAATGGTTTATTTTCTTAGCTACTTTTTATAATTTTTAACTTTTTATTTTAAATTGTTATTAAGCAATTTGTATTTTGTTTGTGATTTGGCATTTTATTGTTTTAGCCCTGAAGATGGACTTAGTGCGTTCCGAAACGTTGGTACTGATTAAACCTTGAGGGATGTTTATTTTTTGTCTGGTGTTCCTGTTTATCATTAAACTGCGTTTTCCACGCCATCAATCAATAGCCGATATATGTAAATATATATATATATATATATATATATATCTGTGATGTCCAAGGGGTAACTTAACCTGTCTGCTCAGGCCCCATATATATATATATATATATATATATATATATATGAAAATTATTTCACTAAACTAACACGTGAAAAATATTTATGATGAATAAAAACACGAAGGAAAAGAAAGACAGTGGTGCTCAAGCGCTTTCGTCTAATGACATCTTCAGGAACACTGAAGTAAATAAAGAGTTCAAGATTATATATAGGTTACAAAAAAAAAAATATATATATATACTGTATATAGTAAATATAGAAATAAAAATTGTGGGAGGAGCATGCACATTTGTGAGGAAAACTACCAATTTTAGCACTTTGCCCAAATTCAATACAAGATCAAATGGATTGTTTACAACCAATTTTATAGATAATGCCGGAATGATATATAGGTCACAAAAAAAATAAAAAAATAAAAATAAATTGAAAAATAAAAATTGTAAGAGGAGCATAGAAATTTATAAGGGAAACTTACCAAAGGTTTAGCACTCTGCCCTTCTTTTCTAAATCCGTTCTGAACGAATTCAAAACAACGGGATCGAGTTGAAAAAGACCTTTGCTCATGTTAAATTTATTTGTAAGTTGAATAATAGCAGACTCAAGAATATTTCTATGAACAATGTTGCTAGAGTGAAACAAAACTGAAGCATTATTCCAATCAATACAATGGGATAACTCTGACAAATGGACAAAAAGGGCGCTGCACGACTGTCCCGTTCTAACGGAATATTGATGCTGTTTTACACGCGTGTGTGTAAATCCTTTCCCGTCTGACTTTCCTAAACGTTTTCGCAATAGCCTCTCACAATTAAAAAAAAATGGTGAACTCCATATTACTAAAGCAGACAAGGCTAACACCCTAGTTATTAGACAAAGTGGACTACATTAGAAAGATGAACGAGCTACTCCAGGACCCCGCTACATACAGAAAACTTAGGAAGAACCCGCAGGATGACGTCATCAAATCATTCAATAGTGGCTTGAAACGCATTCTCAAAGATCATAAGGACTTAATTCCGCTTTTCATGTCCACTTCACCTTCTCTTCCCTACCTTTACGGTCTTATTAAAACCCACAAACCTGGCAACCCTATGCGCCCTATTATTAGGTCGGTGGACTCTACTACCTATAAACTCTTCAAATGGCTTGTCAATGTCTTGTCCCCATTCTCGGAACTATCTCTGATTCACATGTAAAAATTCCATGGATCTTACTGAAAAATTGAATAATGTACGCACTGAAACCAACAATAGATTCATCAGTTTTGACGTTTGTTCATTGTTTACAAAAGTGCCGATTGACGATATGCTTGACTTTCTCTCCCGAGAATTACATAAGTACGACCTGCCACTACCTGCACACATCGTTTGGAACTTATTAAGCTTTGCATCAAAGAGTGTAAATTCACTTTCATTAGCGAGTATTTTCAACAGGTTTTTGGGATGGCCATGGGCAACCCCTTATCGCTCCTCCTCTCCAATATTTATATGGAGTTTTTCGAAATTACTTACATTCCGAGAATCCTGGGAGTTTGGCATCCCATGGTTGCGGTAGTCGACGATATTTTGTGTATCTGGCCCATGAATCTTGACCTGGCTGACTTCCTCCTTCAGTTTAAATGATCAAGTCCCCTCCATTAAGTTTACTTTAGAAGTGGAACAAGACAACTCAATCCCGTTTTTGGATGTGCGTGTACATAGGAAAGCGCAGGTTTTAAGTTTAGTATCTATCGGAAAAAACAAACAATTTGTCCTCCGTACACTTTACTCTGGACATGACACTCCCGTCAAAAAGGTCATATTTTCTTCAATGTTTCTCTGCGCTCTTAGGATCGCTAGTCCGGAATATCGATGCCGAATTGTAAAAAATCAACGGTATGGAAGTGATTTGTGCTACCCACCTGCGTTTATGGAATCTTGTCTTAACAAGACAAAACGAACCTTCCATCGTGTGAATAATAACATTCGCACTTTGTCAAAGAATATTTTAGTACTTCCATTTTTCCCGGGCTTTTTAGGCATTGCTAATGTACTTAAAGTTTTGGATATTAATGTAGTATTTTCATATAACAATATTGTGGAAAAATATCATAGTAAAAACAGCCCTACCAATAATTGAGGCATTATCTATAAAATTGGTTGCAAACAATGTGATTCCTTTTACATGGTCAGACGGGAAAAGATTTGCACACGCGTGTAAAACAGCATCAATATTCCGTTAGAACGGGACAGTCGTGCAGTGCCCTTCTGTCCATTTGTCAGAGTTATTCCATTGTATTGATTGGAATAATGCTTCAGTTTGTTTTACTCTAGCAACCATTGTTAATAGAAATATTCTTGAGTCTGCTATTATTCAATTTAAAAATAACTTTAACATGAGCAAAGATCTTTTTCACCTCAATTCCGTGTTTTGAATTCGTTCAGAACGGATTTAGACAAGGGCAGAGTGCTAACCTTTGGTAATTTTCCCTTATAAATTTCTATGCTCCTTTTACAATTTTTATTTTTCAAATTTTTTTTTTTGTTTGTGACCTATATATCATCCAGGCATTATCTATAAAATTGGTTGTAAAGAAACCCATTTGATCTTGTGTTGAATTCGGGCAAAGTGCTAAAATTGGTAGTTTTCCTACCAATGTGTATGCTCCTCCCACAATTTTTATTTCTATATTACTATATATATATATATATATATATATATATATTTTTTTTTGTAACCTATATATAGTCTTGAACTCTTTATTTACTTCAGTGTTCCCGAGGATGTCATTAGACGAAAGCGCTTGAGCACCACTCTGTGTTTCCTTTCCTTCCTGATTTTATTCATCATATATATATGTGTGTGGTGTGTATGCATATAGAAAGGTTTCTTTATATATATGTATAATTGTGAACACCAAGGGGCAACCTATCGTGGCTGCTCAGGCCCACAAATATATATATATATATATATATATTTATATTTATATATATATAGACAGTATGTATGTGGGTCTGTAAATGTGGGTAGCCTAAACACAGAAGGAAGAGAGAGTTCCTTTCACTGTGGCATCTTGATGCATTTTGAATTCTTCAGCGTCATGGCCATTTGGCTTAAAAAGCAATCGGTCGAATTTGACGTACCAAGTTATATTAATTACATATAAACTGGCATCACTCTGCATCAACACACACACACACACACACACTGTATCGTTTATATATGATATATATATATATATATATATATATATATATATATATATATATATATATATGCCCTTCATCTCCATTAATATTTGTTTAAAAGGTGTAAATAAAACAACTACAGCGTTCTGCTTATTTAATATATGTCAAAATACAAAATATGCATATACATTAGGGACAAAACAGGGATAATACATACATGAGTTATATATATTTACATAAAAACCAGTAATCCAGTAGAGGAGAACTGTATTAGACGCAAAAACAAGAATAATTGGTGTTATTTAACACATGTATACATATATACGTAAAAAAATAATACAGCTAGTACAGAAGAATTCTATGCACAACAAAAGCCAAAACACATGTTTAATATATATATATATATAATATATATATATATGCGTCAATAATGGAGATACAGATTGAGGTGGGTTTCTACCACGCTTAAATAATATATATTATATATATATATATATATATATATATATATATATATAATATATATACGCCCAAAAATATACATACATGCTTTAAGTTCTACCACGCTTAAATAAAATAGTAAACTCGCACGTAATCGAGTCCACAAATTACATCCTCATTGCTTTGTACTACGCAACAAATGCGATTTAACATTAATTCACCGCTCAAAGTATGCGGGTATCTATATTGAATATAAAGGGCTTTCTACTCGTTTAACACTATTTTTGTGCCCACTTTACAATTGGTAGTCAAACTATAACGCTATTTAAACGCAGATAGAATACATCAAAAGCACGCATATCAGGAACGTGAGCGTCTAATATAGGTTTTAATTTACAGAACCCGACATCTTCAAACAGTCTGTCGAGAATGAAACGGTTTCGCGTGGGGATAAGGGCGTTATTGTCAGCAGCATTCCTCCAAATCAACTGTATATTAACGCAGGGTTGCTTTGTATCACGATTTACGGATAGTGTGCAAATAATGGCGTATGAGGGTGCATCGCTAATCTGCTCTCTTTTTGTGCCTACACCTACAGGTATTTTATAATTCCTCGCCCCGCTTCTCAACCAATACGAAGATTCTATTCATCTCTTCAACACTTAAATAAATAACACTGCGTCTACCAGGGTTTGAATGTCTACATTTCGTTTCAAGTACATAATGAACAGCACCGGTATTACGCCTCAATATACGCCCAGACTTCAACACGGACACGTCGTATACTGCCTTGAGGATGCTGCTCAACGGATGCTCCATCTTTTAATAGTTTTCTATTGATCTTGCGAAGTGAGAACGTCGAGTCAGGTCAAGCTCTGAGGCGACTATGAGCATACGACGCGTTGTTTTTGGACTCGGAGGGACCGTGCGGGTGGTTGGGGAGGTGGGAGGTGTAGGGTGGGTATGAGTCACATTGGGGTGCATCATGAGCGATTCCAGGAGTTACTGATTCGTGTACGAGATTGTTCGAACATGAAAGATTCGCTGCGCCCTGATGAATCATCCGAATATTTCTATCCCATTATACTGGGTAAGTGTTTAGATGTTTAGAGAATTTTCCCATCTGCGATACACGAAGTAATATCGGTTTTAATGTTTTATCACACCCACTCCCTGGAATGCGCACCATACATCTGCGTTCAGGGGTATTCACCATTGTACTCTCTCGAATTATGCATATTTTATTAACACTCCAGCGATCTATTTGAGAGAAACATGTGGCCATACTTGTCCTTTTTGCTGGATAAACTATACTCGTCCCTAAACTATACTAAAAACTCGCTGAAGCCTTTAGCTACAATTTCACTGCGCCCCTCGTCATAATATACTTGGACGTTGTGGTAGAAATATTTTATACTGTCCATAATCACAAGATTTACATTCACAATCCCAGTGTGCGCGTACTCAGTGTGATGTAACATGGTGTAATATTTCCTGTCACACCAATCATCAAAAAGGTTCACAACCCAGATCCTTTGTTTCTCTTCTGCAAGCATAGCTTCTTTCACTTCATGATATGAGCTCCCAAATACAATTTAATCCTGCAGCATAAGCCATTACATCTTCTGTACCGTGTAACCCCGCAATGCTCTCACCAGAATATCCATACAGTATTTGGACGTCGTTCTTCTCACGCTTCGCACGATTTAATGTGGACTTAAAGGTTTCAAAGGGAGTATGACTGGAAATTCTTTCGGTGTTCACCACATCTGTAGACTTTAGCGAGTACCACTTCAGGAATGTAGAGCATGCAATGTCATTGGACGCCATTGTTATTTTTTCTTC
Organism: Bathynomus jamesi; assembly: GCA_023014485.1. Lineage (NCBI taxonomy): Eukaryota > Metazoa > Arthropoda > Malacostraca > Isopoda > Cirolanidae > Bathynomus > Bathynomus jamesi. Next base: position 243,771 of record JAJOZX010003786.1, on the reverse strand, counting down.
TACGCGATAATTCTTTAACAGGTAAAAAGACACGTCTGGGAACCACGGCTTGCGGGAGCCAACTGAGTACGCAGGGAGGAGACATGTCCCGATTAGCACAGGAATCACGTGACACTTTTTATTGGGCAGCAACATGCAGTGGGTGGTGCTTAGAAAGTTTCTTGTCACACACACACACACACACACACACACACACACACACACAAAGGAGAAAATGAAACGCCAGCTGAAACATAATTAAACACATGTAATAAATAGAAAAATAAATAAACTGTAAAATTTCGTCAACAAGTAAATCGACAAATATAACAACTAATATTCACACCTCACGGTATCCAAAGGGAACAGAATCGTAGGTGCCAGGCACCTGGTATCATTTCCTGTAGGTGTTACGACACACTTTCTTCCCTCTAAGCTCCTTCACGCCACCCCCACCCCCCAGCTTCTGTGCGCCAAATTTATGAGTCCCTCAGTCAGTTGATGTGGTTGGTCACCCTCATCTTCTGAACTCACTAGCTCCTTCAGCGAAACAAAGTTAACGATCCGCCGGTTCGCCTGGTTAAGAGTGATGCCTTTAGCCTTCACGATATATTTCATTTCCTCCCCTACCTTCACCCGTATCCCGTAAGTGTTTTGGCCTGTTGAGACAAAAGAATCAGTGGAGGCGTTATCTCCATACTCATCCTTGATCTCGTCGGTCAACTCTCCGAGGAATTCCCCAACAGGTGGCATGTATTCACCTTCCCTCTCCGTGAATATCACACTATCTGTGTCTGCGTACAGAACCCTCCGTCCAAGAGAATGCAGTAGACTTCAAAGTTTGATGCTGGCGTATGCTGTTGTGAAACTGGCTACAGGTACGTTTGTAACACGTAATGTATCTGTAGCCAATTCGGTTCTGTTGTACTTTATTATGTACGTATTACCTACATTCACGATCTCCATGCCCTCTTTATCGGGAGCGTTGGCGTAATCCCACACCTCGTTATAATTTTGGGCTAGATGGACATTCCCCTTGACTATATTCTGAGCAAATTTCCCCCAAAGACTATTTAGACACAACTTTGCACTAAAGTGCTTGTCAGGATTCTTCACAATTTGGTCCTGTTCAAGTTGTATCCCTTCACGATCACGGTAGCGTTGAATATGCCGATTTTTCATTTTCGGTCTCAACTCCTCGGGGTTACCCTGATACTTCTATCTTCTCCTTCAAAAAAGTTTACATATGGCGTGAAAAGGTTGGGGAGTTTCTGAAACCTCCACACCTCATATATCTTCAATATTCTGTAACCGTGACGAACGACTAGGGACAGCTTAGGACTTGTATATACGCCTCTGATCTTCCTCTGGTTGGTTGTGTGATTACAGGCCCCATTGTTCTCCCCTGGGCACTTCACGCACAGGAGAAACATGAGTTTGTGATCTATAACGACGGGCAAGATTGGCATCCTTAAATCATGAGAGGGGGAGCACATCTACGAAAGAAAGGCCGAAATAGTTCTCGTTCAAATTAGGTGAGAACTCTTCGATGGTAGGCATGGCGGGCCCACCAGTTTTTCAGATGCGCCTATGGGGTAAGGATTGTTCTTCATCACATAGGGGTATAAATAACACCAATCGTAGTAATGGAGTTTAATGTCCTCCACAGGTGGAAAGTATAGTTTGAAGTGGTTTGTACGCTCGCCAAACAAACTATCGCTGCATTTGAGAGGATCCACCACCATTGAACGCTTGATGGTGTTTATTTCTTCGCGGTACTCACCGTCTGTATCCATCCGTGCATCATATTTGTGCTCCCACAAGACCTTGTGAGTGAACTAGGAGCTCATAAGCTGATCGCGGTTGCGGGTCCATGCGAGATTGTCGGCAGGAGATCTACCATGGATATCTCCCACGATTCCACACCAGGACGTGGGCATCGATGCCACTAGCAACCGTAAAGGAGTACGCAGTCTTCTCACCAATGGCACGGTGTTCGCTTAGAGCCTTAGACCATCCACCCCAAAAAACACGACCATTGATCTTAATGGCCACTTTCCCGTGTTGCGAGCATGTTTTATGTAAACACTGGTCTGTTGCTGTAGGTGTATGAGCCAGTAAATAGCCTTATGCCCATAACTGCATGGGTTATTTTTGTGAATGACGGCTAGTGTGTCTTTAGGCATGAAGTTGTTCTTGAACACCGTAAAACACAATGAGGCAATCATGGTTGCGGCTTGTAACGGGTCGCAACTGAATCGGACTATATACATCATTCTAAAGGCTTGGAAAAATACTTCAAGTACGCGTACGTCATTCACACAATAGTGCTCACATTCATCCACTATATTGTAAGGATTATTTTCATTAAAAATGCTGTAGTAGCGGTCAAAATCTTCACGCTCACTATCGCTCATATTGGCAAGTAATGTTTGGGTGGTGTTAGTCCTACGTAATTTAAAGTGTCGCTCGTGAGGAAAGTATACGGGAAATGCCCTTTTAAAACTTCGGCGGCTACGCCCATCACCGTAGGTACCTTGGTTAATTTAGAAGGTGTGAATAGCAAAGTGTTTTTAAACTGAACATTGCCTCTTATTTGTATCTGTATAAGCTTGTTTCCTCTTTTCAAGGGATCGCCTGTAAATATCTCCGATGATTCGTGTTCAAGCAGTTCCTTATAAAGGAATTGTGTATAAAATTTTGCGCCGTTATGGGCAAGAATATACACAGTCATTTTTTGGAACTTGTCCGCTAACTTGACAATATAGGACACAAAGAGTTTCACGGGGGTGTCGTGTGCGCTCGTTTTAAAAACGTTTGTTCATTTACCACATTTGCGACACTCATCACACTCGACGTTCATGCACTCGTCACAGATAGTCTGGCTTACAAGTAGATGTGGGATAACTTCGTAGTATACAGTATACAAGGTTTATTTTTAGGTTTGGCGTCTTTCATATAGCATACATGCTTTACACCATCAACCTTATATATCTCATGGCATGTAGAACAACAAATTTCATCACATTTATGCATGAATTTCCCCCAATTATCCATCATATGAAACACCACATTCACAGATTCTCATTTTCCTGCAAGTGCCAATTGACTTATTGAACGCAAAGCAGTTATTATTGAAAAATGTGCGTCTACACACATTACAGTCCCTCTTCTCAGCTTCAACTACACCACTTTCACATTTGGAGCTTTTACACTGCTCACATACTATGTGGTAATCCTTACAATGTTTCACTATATCATCTGCAAACTCGAGACATCCCTTACACAAATCATGATGCCTTCCATATTTTCGATTTTTATCATAACTCGTGTAAAGAGCCCTTATATTGCGGATGGGGAGATACGTTTTCCCTGACAGCCCTAAAATAAGTAGAGGTTTTGTACGTTCTCTCACACTGCTTTTAAAAACATACACAGTCCTACGACGATTATCCATCCCAAATACAACTATATGAACATTCATTTCCTGCTTTACCGTTCTCAGCTCTTCAGGCCCCATATTACAGTCAAACTCGAGCTTCCAGTCTGCGGCCACTTTACGGGCACGCTGCACAACCATCGGGAACCAAATTTTTTTGGACACTGTATTTAGTACTGTAAACATATGAGCCAAGACTATTGCTATAAAGCCGCAACCACGCTCGGAGTTTATATGCTGTCTGTAAATAGCCTGAGAATTGAAGTTAAGCGTATGAGTGTGGATGTATGTCCCGCAACACGGAATACGTGGTCTATATCTATCGTGAAGTTGTCCATGTTGAAGGTGATGCTGCTTTGAGAGGCTTGCATTATACGACCCAAATTGTAATCTACATCTACAGCAGCCAAGCGCCTCAAGGGTATTACTACCCAAAAATCATCTATATCTCCGTCATCTGACCCGAACCCGAAGTACAGTCGAATCCTGGCTTCACGTCCCTCACTGTTCTGAAAGGCAAATTTCACAGTACGTTCAACTACGCGCCGCAGTCCGTGTTCAACACTTTTACCATACATGGTTCGCGGGTCGACCATGAATACGTACTGGTTTCTAGTCAGGGCTGGGGTTGGGGTGGTTGTGCGTACCAGGTCGAATGTTATGCTACTGTCTACAGAATGATGTGCTGTTGTGGAAGGCACGGGCAGTATTGAATAGGAGTAAGGGGGCACAGTTTTATTTGTAGAAGGAACTACTGTGGGGGCTCTGTCGTAAGACGTAGAGGGCTGGGGCTCTATTACTGTGGGTCTAACAACCGACGCACTCCTGGCGCGCTTTACACTGACGTAGAAGGCGAATCAGCAATATCGTCATGCATCCGCTTTCTCCTCGAATTGTCCCGTGAGAACGCTACAGTGGTCGCTGCTGGGGGGTTCCGGAACGCTAGTGGGGGTAATGGGGCACTCTGAAGCCTCAACAGCAAATACACTGTCATCGATATCATCTGCAATATCTATGATGGGGACATGTTGCTGGTACAGTACCTCATCCTCATTATTATTCACGGTTCTGAGGAAGAAGAGAAACAAGACTGTAGAATATAAGGAGCATCACTTAAAATTTTATCATATTTTGTAAATGTTCCACTTAGAGTGTGACGTGTTAGAGATGGATTCTGTAGAAAAATGCAGGTTCACGAGTCCCTCCATATGCATTATATGGCCCTACAGGATGTGGCAAAACTGTACTTATGCTTAAAATCATTAAAGATAAGGGGGAGATGTTCTCAAATTTTGTGCATAAAGTTATATGGTGCTTTTCGACATACCAGTCCGTATTCAACGAGTACCAAGATGATATTTTGTTCCAAAAGGTGTTTATGATGTTAGTTCGTTGAAGGGTAATGAACACACGGTCATTGTAATTGATGATCTCATGCTAGAAATGGATAAAACGTTTGCCGATACATTTATAGTGTTCTCACACTATCATAACATAAGCGTATTCTTCATCAATCAGAATCTATTTTTCAAAAATAAATACATGCGCAATGTGTCGCTAAATACACAATATCTAGTCTTATTCGCACAACACAGAGATGTGTCATAAATTGAGGTATTAGCCAATCAAATGTTCACGAATCAGCGTAATGAGATTTTTAAAATTTATAAAGAAGCTACAAGCTAACGTTACGGATATTTGGTTTGTGACACTAGCAACTCTATACATAAGGCATCTTTAGCTGAAAGAGTCTAGTGTACCATAAAGGAACGCATGCGTCGCTATTTCATACATAAAAACACATACATATATATAGACATGCTGAACTCGATGGCTTCATCCTACAACCGTTCGCACCACCGAGCGATTGGTACAACACCTGGCGAAATTTTAGAAAGAGGTACGCACACAGAACGTGAGGTGAGAAAATATATTCGTAAAGCGCCATCACGCTCTGTATGTTTCATAATCACTGACTATGTAAGGCTGTCGCGTTCAGGAAATAAATTCGCGAAGGGATTTGAGCAAGATTGGACACGTGAGATTTTTACAGTTAGGTCTATGAGATCTAAAGACGAGGTGATGTTGTATTACGTTGAAGAGTTGAATGGGGAAGAAATTGAAGGTGGCTTTTATGGCGAGGAGCTGCAGAAAGTGTCATTTAATTTAGGAAAAAAGTGTTTAAAACTGAAAAAAATTTAGGAAGCAAAGGTTCAGGAAAGAGAAAAATGTACCTGGTAAAATGGCTAGGGTACCCAGAAAGCTTGAACACCTATATAAAACTGATGCAGTAGTGAAGCTTAAATAGTAGACAGCATGGCGCCTAACCACTTCTACGTCACACTTCCAACCTCTTTATCTCTGTCTGTACATCCTAAGAACAACCTGGCCAGCTTTGTAACAGAACTGCATGGGCTCATTGAATTGGATCGTGAATCATATGAGATTGGAATATGCGAATTTCAATTGGCCACCAAGTTTTTAAGTATTGACAAGAAATAACTCATTTTTAGGATTCTTAAAAACGGTGATGAGTGTGAGGAGGCCGGAATAGCTCTGGACGATACCATGCGCGCCGCCCGGAGTGGGAAGGCACAGTACTACACTACAGTAGTAACACTAGGACAGGGTTATTATGACAGCCGAGGATATTGTGAGAGGCTTAAATGGGAGTCTCAAAAGTTCAAATCTTACGGCTGATTTAGTATACGAAATCTTAAACAGAGATACCCCGGTACATACTTTGACTCTAAAGTCGAAGGCTGACAGAAATATTAAAGACAAAGCACTGTTCAAAATTATAACCGAGGGCAGATATGGGGCAGTCTTCCAAAAAGATACTTTTCATGAGTCACAGCACGATTTGTGCAGCTTATTGTATCAGCTAAAATTGGAGAAATTGAACGCAGGAGACCCTCCCCCGGACATGTGCTATATTTACAGCAATATCGTGGAACATCAGTTTGTTGGGGATACCCAGGCACGGCTGCTGCGCATCGCTACACATTCCCAATCATAGAGGAAAGGGCTTGAGCATTGAATACGACAAGCTTCATTATGTCAAAGTCGCAACTAACCTACTAATCAGTATCTCAGTATATATAAGAACGATTGAGGGGAAAAAGTTTCCATTCGGAGAAGGGAGCTTAACAGTGAAGCTTCACTTCCGTCGTACTGTGATAGAATGACCCGAAGGCCGTTCACAGTCTATCGGGGAGGGGGGTGAGATACCAGCGCGGGAGTGGGATTGGCTCCATTTTTTCAACCATACTGCGTACGGCTGTCCCTTTGCTGAAGAGTCGTGCTAGATACCTCGGCAGGAAAGCGTTACAATCAAGCCTCAACACGGTAGAAGGCAATGGCTGGGACTTACCCTAAAGAAGCTCTAAAAAACATTTAAAGCTCACACGGGACGAAATAATCAAATATACAGAGAGAAATGCGTAGTAGCGGGAAGAAGAAACGCGCTGTACGGAGAAAGAAGAAGTGGTTACCAACTCGTGGCGCTAAACTTAAAAGGACACCAAAAAAGGATGTGTTCTAAACGCATGAAACCTATGGTTTACCACTTTCTTAACTGATATAAGCGAAGGACGTTGCTCTCATGAATCATAGACTGATTGCTACTTGCCGAGAGAGGTGCCCCTATTTCTGAAGTGCCATGGCACGTTTCATCCATCCGTGTAGTTCGCAATGTTGTAAATCGGAGCTGGCCCTCTTTGACATGCCCCCGACACAAACATCTATAGAGCATAATGACTTTATTACAGTTAATCCGCTAAACACTATTAGCTCACCTAGTCCACCTACGGGCGTATCTGGAAAATGTCCTCAACTTTTCAAAGGAAACGAGGGATACCTTTCTAACTGCAGAAGGTTATTATCAAGCTAAAGATCAAAGTATGATAATATAAAGGAAAAGTTTAAAAATTCTAAAAAGAAGATATATGAATGCTTTGACCGCCTTCACACAGATTTCACATTAGCGTGTAGCGTCATGAGCGATCTGGAGGCACATTTCAGGTTTTGTACAATCAACCTTGCTGATTTCAGAAAAGAAATCAAAAATTTTCTGTAACAAGCAGAACACCTTTTTCGCATGTAAAAAATACAAAGTTCTTGTTAATTACAGTTGGCAAAACTGACTGACATGGTACTTCTGGCAGCTTTCTAATTATTTTCAGTGAGTCATCCCCTGGAATTTCTTAGTTCTACGCTAGCTCACTTGAGAGAAACAAGTGTTTTTTCTGTGGATGGGGTGTTCAAAAACCCCAAGGTACTAACGAAAGGTGCGGTTTGTTATATATACACATTATACACATTTCTTTGTTTTGTTGTGTTTTACATTGTTTATAAGTTTGTTATATGTCTTAGGGTATATATATACACCTATGGATATTTATATACATAATACATATGTGTATGCAGTATATTTATATATATATATTGGTAAACTTATTGTTTACCAATAAACCAAGCCTTATATATATATACTCATAATCATATATATTTTTTATTTATACGTTTGTGTTTTTGTTTCAGTGTTCCTGTGTGATACTTGTTGAGTTTTGCTGGTACAATGAGCACGCAAAGAACACGGGGATCTGCCAGCCACATTGTCTTTGGTTCTCCACTTCCTCTGTCTGAACTTCCAACCCGTATACAAGTTGCAAGGCATTTCCTCTTCTTGAAGGAGAACAAGTACACCAGCAACAGGGAGATTCTTCCGGAGGTATGCCAAACACTCATTGACCTTTGGAATCGTGCTAACATTCCATCACAGCCAATCAAGAATGTGAAGACCAAGCTGCTCCGATTGATGGAAAAAGGCTCACAAACATCGAAGCAAGGCAAGCAGGCCACAAAAACCAAGAAGTTCGAGGAAAGCCTGAATCAATTGTTTGACATAGCTGTCTGCAAATGCGATGATCTGTCTGCATGCCACTGTGAAAAAGAAATGAAAGCCCCACGACGAGAGCATGCCTTTCTGATCGACCAGAGAACCACGCGGATCATGCAGATCAGTCAGGTGGATACGAATGTGACTCAGATGATGGAGAGAAGGAAGTCAAGAGAGGATCGGATGCAAGAAAGACAAGAAGAAGAGAATAGAAGAAAAACGGAACGGCAAGAGGTAGTATCCTCTGCAGATGTGGTCGAATCAGCTCAAGCAGAAGCAGACTCCAATGGTGAAAGTGGTGATGAGTGGATGGGTGATAGTGCCCAGGAGGACAGGAACATCACACCGATTCCCACTGTTGCTTTGGAAGCTGACCGGTATGGTGTATCGAACAGGGCTGCTGCAGCTATCAGCACTGCAACATTGGTTGACTATGGCATCATTAGTTCTGATGATCAGATAAACGTAATTGATCACCACAAAGTATGGAGAGCACGGCAGAAGGTCCGGAGGGATCTGAAGGAAGCAGTAACTTACCACGATGTGGAAGTCACTGCTTTATTTTTTGATGGGCGGAAAGACATGACACTTGTCAAAGAGAAAAAGGGGAACAAATGGTACAGCACAAAGAAAGTTGAGCACCACTATGTGCTGGTCGGAGAGCCTGGAACCTTCTATCTAAGCCATCTGACATTGGAACGAAGAACTGGCACTGTCATTGCGGATGGACTTCAAAATGCGATTGAAGAAATGGGTATTGCAGACAAGATAATTGCAGTGGGAGCCGAAAGCACAGCCACAAACACAAGGCACAGAAGTGGAGGAATACACCTACTAGAGTGCCGCCTGGGTCGCCCTTTGCACTGGTTCATCTGTAGTCTGCATTTAAATGAACTCCCACTGCGCCACTTGTGAAAGGAACTCATCTGCCCAACAGAATCTGCAACTCAATGAAAAGGACCAATTGGCAAAGCTTTGGCTACATGTGAAAGTTTGCCACTTTCCTCTAGAGGAATTCAATGTATTGCTGATGGCCACACTCTCGCGGATGTTGACCTTACTGAATTGAGTCGTGACCAAGCCTACCTCTACAGAATGATGAAAGCGATAAGGACTGGTGTCATTAATGAAGATCTACGAGAGAAGCCTGGACCAATCTCCCATGCAAGATGGGTTACAACTGCCAGCAGAATTTGTCGGCTATATGTAGCGATGGCGCAGCCAAGTGATGAACTGTATTCACTCACACAGTTTGTCGTGTGCCACTATGGACCTATGTGGTTTAGCATCAAGTGCCTTCCAAGGTGCACCGATGGACCAAAACATTTCCTGGAGCAAATCAAGCTGCTACGATTACTGCCACCAGCTAACAAGACTGTCACATGGCCTGTGATCCAAAGAAATGCATATTGGGCTCACCCTGAAAATGTTCTACTGGCAATGCTTGCAGATGCAGATCAAGCAAACCGGAAATTGGCCATCAATGATAGCTCAAACCCTAGGAAAGCAAGTGTCCAAAAGTTATGGGTAACTAGCAATTTTCACGATTTTCACATGCGAAAAAGGTGTTGCACTTCTCACAAAAAAATTTTGTTTTCATTTTTGAATCATGGGAGTTCAATTGTACAAAACCTGAAATGTGTCTCTTGATCCGTTACACTTTGCCCAATGACGCTACACGCTATTTCACATTCCAGGAGAAGTTGCTTGTGAATGGGGTCGATATGAAAATAAAGCTCACCCGTACAAGCACTGAGATTTGTTTAAATCTGGGTGCTAGCCAAGAAGAGAGCTCGAAGCCTGTGTTGATTCAAATAATGGAGACATATCTCCACGTACGTCGTGAAATTAAGCTCTGTTAAGCAGATGGAAATTGAAAACATTTACTACATGTCACAGTGAAATACCCAATTAATAGAGTCCAACTTAAGATTTTTACAGTACCCTCAGGGTTAACATCGAAATAGATAGAAAATGTTGCCCTTGGAGCTCTACCTAAAAGGATATTAATTGGGATGCAGAAACACGCTTCTGTGAATGGAAAATACAAAAAGACAGCATTTAAATTCGAAAATTTCGGTCTTAAAAATATAACTCTGTATGTCAACGGGGTGGCTTTAGGCGGGACATTGGAAACGGGCTATTCTACAGATGACGAGTTTCCACTTTGCTCGAGAGCGTATGGCAATCTTACGCATATTGCCGGTACTTGCGACGAATTAGGAATCGGCGTAACGCAGAAGGAATTCGTTGAAAGAGTCAATCTTTACACCTTTGATCTCTCCCTGATTTATCTGCGAGTATAAACACACACATAAGTCCCCAGAAGAGCGGAAACATCTCAGTTAGGTTAGAATTCGACAAGCCGCTAGTCGCACCTACAGTATTAGTGTAGTAGTTTACCTCGAATCGCAAGCACTAATCGAAGTTGATAGGTTTAGGGCCGCCATCAGACTTTTAAAAATGGACACGGTTACACTCCAGAGAGTGATAAAGAGTGGTCGATTCACATGCACCAAATTTATCGGCGTGTTTGCGAAGAATGAAACGTTGAAATTACCAACTACGAGAGACTGCGGCGCACTTATTTTGAATATGGACGTTAGCGACGGAAAAGGGAGCGAATGTACTACAATTCACTGGGCGGACATCCATGGAATGATGCTATTATTATAAAATTTCTCGAACAACTGCAAATTCGGCAGATAGTGTGGAATCCATACCGATTCCAGAGCTACTACAGCAATGTCTGTGGTATGTACTGTTTGTGTTTTCTCATCTATACTGCTCGTGGAGGGAGATTTACAGAATTTCTGCAATTATTCGACTTGTGTAAAACTGAACGGAATGATGAATTGGTATGCAGCCAGATAAAAAAACCGGTTCCCATTTGTAGGCACTCGATGTATTGTATGAATATATATATATATATATATATATATATATATATAAATAATTGTAACTTCATCAGTTAATTATTTTAAATTGTAACAATATGCACAGTATAGCTTTTAGTGTTATATTGTGTAAATTTATAAAATCTAGCCCTAATACTAATTTGTGCAACGTTTAAGGAAGGGATCATGTTCTGCAACAATTTTAAAATGTGATGATGTTAGTTCTGTAACTAATTTATAAAATGTATCCCCTAATAATAATAATAATAATTTGTGTAACGTTTAAGGACGAGGATTATGTTCTGTAACTAATTTAAAATGTAATGACTGATAAACCTGTAATTATTTAAAATTGGTTATATATATATATATATATATATACTGTATATATATATATATATATATATGTATATATATATATATATATATATATATATATATATTAGGGTGTCTCTTATTGGGTAGTCAAAAATTGAAATGTTGAATTATTTTATCTGCGCCCACTAAAATAGTTCCATTTAGCATAAAAACTAAAACTTGAAAGTTTGACACAAATTGGCTCATATTTAGGGGTCGCCCCCGGCTAATAAAAATGGTGACCATGGCATAATAGCTCCTGACATATGAGTATGCTCATTATACACATAATTCCTTCCTTCTTTTTTTAGTTTGATTCGTTTTTATAAGTATAGGCCTTCTTATTTATCATTGATCCTTTTCTAACCTATCCTTGATGTTATAATCCATCCTTTGGTCCTCAATCCTTCTTTATCCCAATCCTTTTTCTCCTATCCAGAATCCTTCCTGGCTCTTTTTTTATATACAATCAGCAATGAAGCATTGCTACAAAAAAAACCATTAGTTTATTATATAGAGATAAATTCAAAATGCCAGTGCTATTTACATACTTTAATTACTTTAATTAGCATTATTTCCTTATACAACATTTATTTAATATACAATGATTATACAATATGGTGTATTTTAAGGTGCGACCTCATTGATGGTTATTTTTTGAGAAGAACAGTTTTTGATGGAACTGGGTGACTCTGGCGGTGTTTTGCAACAATTTGGAGCAGAAACTGGAGCTGCTCTTCCCCCACTGTCAATTTCTTATTCAGCTCTTGAACTAAAGCTACTGCACGTTCTGCCCGGTCATTTACAACAGATAGAGCTGCAACAATAGCTCTGGCCCTTAAATATTCACAGTTGGATGTCCAAGTGCTGGGTGCCTTGTTCAGAAATCCTTCTGGCAAATTCAGCTTAGTAAATAATTCTCTAGTATTTCTTGTAACAAGTTGGTGTAGTCCTTCACCAGAGCAGAAGGTCGATTCAGGAATCCGAGGACGCTTGGGTGGTCTATCAGTGGACTCATCTTCTAATGCCTTTACCATGCGTTTCTTTACATCTGTAGTAATTCGCTCATCAAAGTAAGCAAGACCAACTGCTTCTTCAGACAGGTACCATAAGTGGTTAGAGAGCTTTTTTTTTAGTTGCATCAGAAATCTTTTTGGTAGGATAATTAATCAATGACCTCATAAGGAGCCAGTCATTAAATGGGGTTTCAATAGGGAGTGAGGATGTTGTCCAAGCCTTCATATAGATGAGAACAGAAAAAAGGGAAAGATCTCGAATTCCTCGTTCTTCAGTCTTAGTCATCTTGAACTTGTTTCGAAAAAGCCACATCTTGATAGAATAGAGCGCTTTGGACATCCAGCGAGCTCGATGCATGGCACCTGGTGCACGAAACTTGATGCCTTTATTGGGGACACCTCCAAGAAAGATGATGGACAGATCCAAAAGTTCTTGATAGTCATCCCGTAGCATAGGTGCCTGGGATCTAGCAAACTGAATTAGTTCAGTTTTAGACTGGATAATTGCTTCTTTAGTAATCGTGTCTGTCTCACCTGTTTGGAACTGGCTTTGATCAACAGAAGTCCAATTGTCACGAAAACGCTTAAAAATCAATATCTCTGGACCAGTTGATGTAGATCCCAATGTTGCTTCAAATGCAGCTCCCAACAATAAATCTAAAACATGGTGTCTACAAGGCAAGTACAAAACATCATGTCCCAATTTTGCTTCGATGAGAGCACAGGCTCCACTATATGACCCGGTTTGAAGCTGTTGTATCGAAACAAATTGCTTTTACTCTCTCTGTAATTCCCCATTCATTCAGGCAGTTAAAGACGGCTTCAGCTTGTGCTTCTCCAGTTGAGTTTGGGATTTTGGGGACACCAAGCAGCTGTTCAACACCAGGTCCTGACACAAGTACTGGGAGACGATCAATGTGCTTGTGCGAGGTGAGGTCCTCCATCATCTTGCCATCCCAGTGGACTGTCATAGAACATTCTCCTCCATGGAAATGCTCCTTAAGTTCTTTAGCATGACGAGCTCGGTTCTTATTTCGAAGGCGATGGATAGAATGTTGGTTTATGTTGTAATCTGAAGCGTCCAAACCAAAGCTTTTAGCTGCCTCTGCGAGGATAAATGTTGCCTTTCTAGAGGAAATTTGTGTACGATCCAGGGCAGCAGACATCTGAATAGTCATGATGTTTTTCATGCCTCGTTTTTTCTTAGATTTTGGTAAAGCACAAGCTCCTTTGGGCTCCTCCTCCTCATTCTCACTTTCATCAGTGTTGCTGGAAGATGTGGAAGAAGCCAGTACAACTTGACTAGTAGACGCCTCCATCAAAGATTCTGACTTCCTTTTTCTCTCTGCCTCAGCTTCCAACCGTTTGACTGCATTTTTTGTGCATAAATTTCTGCTCAAACACTGCACAAAAACCCCCGCACCCTCTAGTGACGCCACTGATAGAAACACAGATCATGAAACACATGTCAGGTAAAATTTCATTGAACTAAATCAAATTCTTTGTGACAAATAGCAACATTGTTTAAAACTTCAAATGTGTATAAGAGCATAAATTCTAATTTTTTCATTAAATTCATTAAATTTTTTTCAAACACTAATAACAAAATCAGTATAAATAATTGTGAAAAATATAAATAACATAGTTTATTATCTGATAATAGCAAAAAAGAAGTATAGTGATACACAGTTACACACCTTTTACTTATGACAGCAAAACACTGAATGATGACAAATAAACAATTGCAACATACTCTGGAGCATTCTTCATGAAACATGTTTAAACAGGTTGATCTTGTCTTATCAAGCAATATTTTCAGCTACAAACTTGACAATTATCTCTAATATATTAATTTAATTGAATTCATCATAAATATGATGATTAATAAATTAAAAACATATGTTTAGTATACTTGACAACTGCTAGTAATTTCAAATATTAATTGCATAAATAATAGCTATATTTTATGAACTTTAATAAGCGGGGGCGACCTCTAAAAATTGTTCAATCCAAAACAAATTTTATATGTGATGTTTTTTCAACCAATGGAACTGGTTGAGGGGGCGCAACCTAAAGAAATCAACACTTCGAAAATAAGAGACACCCTAATATATATATATAGATAGATAGATAGATAGATAGATAGATAGATATATGCTGTGTATATATATATATATATAATGTATGAAAACCAGATTATTGTCGCTCCTATTTGTATATGTACGCAAAACATTGAATGCAATATTACGAAAAAATGTGTTGCATACAATAAACGAAATTATGTATTAATTTATAAGTATACTTGAAATGTTCTCCACAGTTTTATTATTTAATAAAATGTTCAAAAATACTTGACTTATTCTTACCCGACACACACACACACACATACACAAGAAAAACGAAAAACTTACATCGTTTCCTCGAGGTTCAGGTGTACGTGGTCGAAACGTGCGTCCGGGGGGAGTGAAAAGCAGTTAATGGGGTCGACGTGTGACGATGAATTTTGGGAAATACCACAAAATCTGTTTCCACCGTGTGCCTCTTTCATACCCACGTGTTTGAGTTTTATAACCTTTGTTTTGATTCTATAATATTTGAAAACGGCGAGGAAAGGAATTTCTGGTCGGTCTCTACACATGTGCTTATGCCTTGCCTCACACCTCAACCTCGTTACAAGGACTTCTCGAGTAGGACGCCAACATCGCACCTCTCTCTCTCTCTCTCTCTCTCCGAACAACCAGTGACACGAGAGCTACCATCATGTAAACATCATTGTGCAGGCCCTATTTTGTCCTGGTGTCATTGACCGAACTTTATATAAAGACTAATCATTACCGCGTGCGTTATTAATATTGAAGTCATTATTATATTGAAGTCATTATTCAAGTGCACATTTAATTTAAACTGTAAACAACCAACTTTCATTTTGTCTCATTCAAAATCATTTATTTTGTTTAATAAAGAAAGAAAACTCATTCTATCAATCAACCTAATTAATAACATTATTTGAGTTGAAAAGAGCATGGTGATCTCAGCTTTATCAATCATCATCATTAACAATCAATGCTACCATTATCATTATTATCATAGTGCCAACGAGGCACTATATATATATATATATATATATATATATATATATATATATATAAAAACCTTAGCTTACCTTACAACCTTACAAAGGTTTCGCGCGATGATTTCTCATTTCGCGAAGGTGAAGCTTGTCGCCCCTCCTCTCGAGTTGGCCTGGTGAAGTAGTGAGTTGGATTCTTGCACTCTCCACCTCACATAGCCTGGTACGCCCGGTTCATCGGGGATTGTTCTGAGCCAGGCGTCTAGTCTTCTTTTGAAGATTTCCACTGCAACTCCCTTCGTGTTTCTTAGGTCTTTGGGTAACTGATTAAACAGTTTTGGTCCTCTCACTACAAAACTATTTTCTTTCAGGGTTAAGGATGTTCCCTGTCTTGCCTTCAATTTGGGAATACGACACAGTCTGCCGCTTCTACTTTCCACCGTTGTTTGGGGAGTTATAGGATTCAGAGTAAGATTAGGGACTAGTTTCTCCATTATTTTCCAAGTGTAAATAATGGTGTATCTCTCTCTTCTCCTTTCCAGTGAATATATATCTAGTTCTCGTAACCTTTCCCAGTAATTTAGTTCTTTGCACCCATTGATCTTGGCTGTGAAGCTTCATTGGATCCCTTCCAGCTGTTTAATGTCTTCTTTTTTATATGGGGATATTAGGACCGAGCAGTATTCCAATTTGGGTATTATCAGGGTTTTCAGTAGAGGAATCATTACATTCCTATCCCTTCGTTTAAAGGTTCTCAATATCTGACCCGTTATTCTCTTTGCTCTGTTTACTATCTTATTTTGTGTTTCAAATTTCGCATCATCTGTCATTACAACCCCTAAATCTTTCGCTCTGGAATTTCTCTGAATTTCCTGTCCATTTGGGGTATAATATTCCATGGATTTTAGGTCTTCTCTTTTTCTGTACCGTAATAGATGAAATTTCTCGGTGTTAAACTTCATACTGTTGTCTTCCGTCCACTTGTAGATTCTGTTTATGTCGGTTTATAAAGATCCTATGTCTTCTGGGTCTCTTATTTTTCTACTGATCTTTGTGTCATCCGCAAAGGATGTTACTGTGCTGTCTCTGTTAACGTCCTTAGCTATGTCAGTTAGCATGATTATGAAGAGTAGTGGAGTTAATACTGTTCCTTGTGGTACTGAGCTGAGGACCTCTGATTCTGATGAAGATACTCCTTGTACTGTAATGACTTGCCGCCGCTCACTAAGGAAATTATATATCCATTTCCCTACTTTTCCTGTTATTCTCATATATTTCAGTTTATGTATTATGATTCCGTGGTCACACTTGTCGAACGCTTTAGCAAAGTCTGTGTATAGTACATCATAGTTTTCATTACTTTCAAGTGAATCAATAACGTTGTTGTAGTGTTCCATTAGTTGTGATAGGCATGATCTGCCTGACCGAAACCCGTGTTGGTTATCATTGAATTTTTTCCGAGTTTCCAAAAAGTCATAAATTTTCTGTCTAACTATTCTTTCAAATATTTTAGTGAGATGGGATGTAAGCGATACTGGCCTATAGTTTTTGGCCTCGGATCGATCTCCTCTATATATTGGGACTATGTTCGCGCTCTTCAGGATGCCCGGTATTTCTCTCGTGTCTAGTGATCCTCTCCATATCCAGAATAGGGGCTCAGCGATTGCCTTCTTGCAGTTTTTGATCAGTGTGGCATTCCATTTATCCGGTCCTGCCGCTGAGTGTGTTTTTAGTTTTCCTATGGCTTGTGTAATATTATCCGTCGTAAAGTCGAAATCCGTTATACTTTCCCCTTGTGGTTCTTCTTCAAAGAACGCGTTTCTATCGCATATCAGTTTGTCAGTTTTTGGGATACTGAAAGATGATTCGTACTGAGCTCTTAATAGTTGAAATACTTCTGTTAGATCATCAGATAAATCACTGTCTCATTTTTAAAGGTCCGATAGTCGCATGGTATTTCGACTTTCGTTTTGCGAAATTATAGAAGTACTTTGAGTAGCCTTTATCGCTTCTCTAGCGTCATCTTCTTTTCTGTATGCTTCTCGATTAGTTCCGTATGACGACATCGATACTTTGTAGTTTATCATTTAATATTTTCTGATGTTGTTATCTTTACAATTACTTAATTTTGCAGTCACTCTTTTTCTCTTTCGAAACAATGCCCTCTTTTTCTTTCGAACCTGCTTCTCTTTCCTCTTTGTTGTATCTTTGGGATATGTTTTCCCACAATTTCTAACGTCTTCTCTAACGTCATTAGCATCTCCTCCGTTGTCTTGGCCTCGAAAATGGTTTTCCAATCTATTACTTCCATGCTGGATGTCACATCTTCCCAGTTTATAGCTTTGGAGTGAAAATTAAAAATTTTGAATTTGCTTCTTTCTGTTGTGCGTGTTTTTCCTTTCCTGTTGCCTTTATATTAGATGTTATTTCAATGATGTTGTGGTCCGATATCATAGTTGGGGATATTTCTACATTATCAATTAGACTACTGTTGTTTGTGAATACCAAATCTAGGCAGTTGTTTTTTCTTGTTTTCTGTTATTTCTTGCATTAACATTAATTCATCAGCTAGAGCTAGTAGCATTTTACCTGCTCCTGGTCTTCTCGCATGCCCCCTTGTCCTGGTGATACATATATTTTTTTCCTATCCTTTTATATTTCATGAATGGGAAATTAAAATCACCACAGAGAAAAATATTTGGGATTGGAGAGTGTAGATTTTTACCCTAGTTCTGATTTCTGTAATGGAATTTGAGAATTTTGAAGATGGCATGTTTGGGGAGTCTGTACATTACAATTAGTACCATATTTAATTTTTCAACTTTTGCTACTACACATTCTACGTAGCTGTTTGAAGTACTTATATTCATTTCTGCCATATGTCTTTCGTGTGTGTAAATAGCACATCCTCCCTTACGCCTTACTGTTCTGTCGGCTCGGAGTATGTCATAGTTGTTAATTTATATTTCTTTTTTGTCAACACAAAACTCACAGATTTTACAGTTCGTCTGGCAATCCTTTAGATGGGTTTCCGTGAGTGAGGCATGCAAAGTCTACTCCGGTTTCTTGCATGAGTCCTTCAGGTATATGACTTTGTCCGGGGGATGGTTTGATTTAAGGCCCTGAATGTTGGCTGGGATTATTTTTAATTTTCGCTATCGTTTTTACATTTATTTAGTTCCGACTCGTTTTCCAATGGTGGTGCCAGTTTCGTTGCCTTGTGGTCCTCCGAGAATTTTCCTCTCTTTATCTTCTTCGATACCTGTTGTCCCGATATCGCATGAAATATCTTTGTGTGTGCCTTCTGTACAGCTCTCGGATTCCTATATTTGTCAGTTGATTTTGTATTTGCTGGATGGTATTCAATAGTTGAATTGTATGGGCTACAGCTAAAAAATTGGTAGCCCTCTTTGATGCTCGTTTTCCTGTTCACCTGTTGCGTTTCTTTGAGGGTGGTGGTAACGGTATTTTGTCCGTATTTGCACCTCCCATATCTTGTAATGTGAGTTACATAACTTGGGATGTACATAGATGCATTGCCCATCCCGATATCTGTAATGCCCTTTTGTGTAGTATTTACAGACGATATTTTCTACGCTTCTATTTCTTATTGTTTGTTTACTTTATATCTTTAATTTTGGTATTGTCATTATTTTTATTATATATATATATATATATATATATATATATATATATATATATATATATATATATATATATATATATATATATATATATATATATATATATATACACATACATACATACATATATATATATATATATATATATATATATATATATATATATATATACATATATATATATGATCATCAGAATCAGAAGTACGCAGCTCAGTACCACAAGATACTGGCCCCACTCCTGTTCATTATCATACTATGAGACATAAACAGTGGAGTAAACAGCAACAGTAATCAGGGCGTAACTAGGCATACGCATTATACTTACATGCGTATAGTTTTTTTTTTGCGCACATCGTAATTCCGGAACGTTTTAGAATGTTTTTTGCAAATGAACAAGATTTCTTTAAAAAAATCCTTTAAGAACATTTTTTAAAAAGTCATTGATACAAAATATCCCGCAGTAAAATATATTTACACATATATTTAATGAGTGTATTGATTTAAGGAAAATCATACCTTAAAATGACGTCTTGATAGTTGGTCATTTGGCACTGGAAAAAGTTTTGAAATGATAGTAGATAATCAATTAAAAGCTTAGCATATAATATATAAATCTGCATAAAAATTAAATGAAAAATATATTAACTCTAATTAAGGTGACATTCGAATAAATTACCACACAATACAGTATTATCACATCACAAATGCAGGTAGTACTTAATGTTTGTATATGGTTCAAGAATTATTCTTTACAGAAACACAGCATAGCTTTTCACTGCAGTGGGAGTACTTTTAAATAGCATTTTCCTGCTGTAATATGTCCATTTTGTATTGTGCATTACTTTGATATGAAATATACCTTATTATTATTATTATTATTATTATCATCATGCATAGAAAATTAATAATTACTACATCATATTTAAATTATTTTATTTTATTTTTCAATTAAAGTCTATATCAACCAGATTAAGTAAGAATCTTGTAACTGACATTTTCTCGAGTAAAAATGAATTAGGTAAATTTGTATTATATCACTGTCTAGTTTTATGATTTGTTACATGTCATGTATACATGTGTGTTTGCTTTGTTTTTCATTCCGTTACCAGTATAAATTAGTCATTTACAATTAAATTATAACGCATTTTTAATGCGAGAAACGTTAAAAATCGTTCGGTTCCCGGGAACTTACAGCGCTCTCCCAGACTCCCGAGCTCGAAAGTTATTGGGAGACGCCTTGCTACGCTCGGCAGTTTCCCACAATAACTCGTTTCGCTCGATGTAGATCCGCGCCTGCGTATAGAGTTTAAAAGTCTGGTTACGCCCCTGCAGTATAGTAACATCCTGTGCAGACGATACAAAGATCAGCAGAAAAGTCAGCGATGCAAAAGAGGTGAAGGCCTTGCAGAGGGACACGAACAAAATATACAAATGGTCAGAAGCCAACAACATGACATTTAACACTGAGAAATTTCAACTCTTGAGACATGGTAGAAATGAGAAACTTAAACAGACTCCATATTATGCTCCAGATAAACAGGAAATTCAAAGAAGCACGAAAGCGGTCGACTTGGGGGTTATAATGACCGATGATGCGAAATTGGAGATACAAAATCAGATAGCGATAAACAAAGCAAAAGCCTTTAAAACAAGGGACAAGACTAATTATTCCCTTGTTGAAAACACTGCTCATACCAAAACTTCAATACTGCTCAGTCTTGACGTCCCCATATAAAAAGGAAAAACAAATAAACTAGAAGAAACTCAGAGATATTTCACAGTCAAGATTAATGACTGCAAATAACTCAACTACTGGGAAAGACTACGTAAACTAAATCTGTACCCACTGGAAAGAAGAAAAGAGAGGTGCACTATAATATATACACATGGAAAATTATTGAAAAACTGGTACCAAACCTCAAACTAAACCTAATTACAATCCAAACAACGCTGAAAAATAGGAAAGGCAGAATATGTTCAAAGTTCTCCGTCTTGCAAATATTGCAATTTAATGCATAGTTTAGAAATATTTAAATTGGGCGGAAATGATTTAGCCCTTTCGGTGCTGCATGTGCGGCCGGAACGTATGTCCCACAGACAGCGTTTCTTTTACGCCCATTTAAATGCGAGCGTCAAAATTAAGATCGTAAGTCGTACGTAGTTACTCTGCGGTAATCATTCGTCCGTCGTACGTGGTTTGGTCTTAAAGGTTAATTTTTGTGATAGTTTACTTTCATATTTGTGTGTTGTCGTTTCGGTAATTTTGGGGCATTTGAAGGCTACTGAAAAAGAGCTTTTGTTTTCCCATTTCAAATTTGTTGTCTGTTGGTCACAATTTGATGGTGCCCTGTTGTTCTCAAGAAATGTGCTTCTGCGGTGACACCCTGCCTAGGAACTTTTCGTTCCTGCTGAAAGTTCGCTTTCATTCAGTCTGTTCCAAAGATGTTGCCTCATTCGCTCTTCACTATTGCTGTTATAACGGACTGTTCTTCTGAATTCTCTAACTACGTGCGTTCTCCTTTAAGGGGAGCATGAAGTACCAGACTTTCGACACTTTTTCATCCCTTTGCTCTCCAACTCTCTGACGCAAGGGTTAATCGGTATGCCCACTCTTTCATCTATTAATCAAATGGTCAACTCTGGAACAACCTTCCTAAATCCATCTTTTCCCCTGTCTATGTCCTCCAATCTTTCAAACGCAGTGTCCAGGCATCTCGAAAACTTTGGACTTTCATTTTGGCTCTTCTTTTTCTATCGGGTGGGGGCATTTCTTGGCTCCTCCTTCCTACATAAAAAAGTACTGAACTAAATGGAATGAATTCTAAAAATCAAACTACCAATTCCTTCATCGGTCTTTGCGCAAATAATTTAAATTACTAATAAATATAGACTTAAGATTGGAAGAGGAACTGTGACGAACCCGCTACTTGTGGTTTCTCTAATTTTGACCATGAACAATTTAGGGTGGCCCACTTTTCAATTTTTGTTGAAAAGTATAGGTGATCGTGGTTTTTCCCATTATTTGGCGCTATACTAGCACATTGGTACCATTTTTACAAAACTTGATCAATATTTAGGGGTCTCGCATCGACCTTGAAATTATTAGTTTTTTTTTTAAATGCGTACTCTTTAACTTTTTACTGAATCAAGATAAATCATTAAGTAGGGATGTTTTCTGAATCCTCTTAATGAGAGAAGTCGTTTGGTGTGCCTGCCAATGTCATACGACTAACGGTTTAAAGGTTGTGCCTGTATACAGGTAATACCAATGAGCTAGTATAATGCCAAATAATGGGAAAAACCACGATCACCTATACTTTTCAAAAAAATGAGTCACCATACCCGGGCGGAATGTATAATGTATATAGGTAATTAGAAAATGCACTATGCCTGTGCCAGGTACCTAACTTATTTCTTTTTTTGCAGATCATAACATTTTGAATTTCTGTCTGAGTTCCTCATCCTTTGTCATGGACAAATCGATGGCAACCATAACTGGAAGAACTCTTGAAGCTACAAATAGAGAGTGATCAAAAGGAAAGGCGAAAATAACATCGCTACCTTCTCTAAGATCGGCCTCGGAAATTTTTTAGTTGGCCAACCGTCGTCCTCCATCAGTGGTAGCAAATTGCCAACAACACGGCAGGTTTTGCAATACTTCTTCAGTGTTATCCAGTACACTGCTAACAGAAAGACGCATTCAAAGAAACCCTAAACAACGTCTTAAAGTTTTGGAACATGGCCCGCATTAAAACAATCACAAAGCTCAACTGCGAACGGAAGCTAGAGGCATTGTGGAAAGAGTGGCACTTACTCCAAAAGAGCAGAAAACGAGAAACTGACGCCGGAGGAAAACGGCAGAAGTTTTCGGACAGTGTGGACAAGCTGTGGGATATCGGAGCATCTGACGCTATCGAAGATATAAAGAAGAATCGACTGCTGTCCGACAAGGACAAGAAAGAAGATATTGACTTCTACCTCGATCGAACGTGGTCCTCGGGTGGCAACGATGAGCGGGAACGATAAAGTTTTCGCTGTAAAAAGAAAGCTACAGGAAGGAAGAAAACGTCCTCGCGAGGAGCCGCAAACCTCAAAATGTGCATACGAAACCGGAGATGAGGCCATGGAGGATGATACTGGCATGTCAGGAGAGTCGGAGACAGAACTAGCGTTCCCCCTGCCGAAAGAGCCAAGTGTGTCTGTCAATCTGTCCCACCTCTCTGTACCCAGACTTCACATACGAGAACGTCTCAGTCGACGAGATGACGCTACTCCCCGACCTGATCGACGAGTCCTCCTGGTTCTTATTTGCAGGTCTGAAAATGTATGGGTCTTCCTGGCTCACCCTGCCAACTGATAAGTGGGACGAGAACGAGGACTTTTGTCGTCTGAAGGATGTGATCTCTAATCTCCAGGTCACCAATGACGTCGCTGAAAGAGGAGTCCAACTGATACAAGACTATGCGAACACGGTCACAAAGGACGAGGCACAGCTGCAGGATCTTCTGCAAGTGGTGGTGGAAAAGAACCGGAAAGAGCTCGGCGACTTCAAGAAGTCATCACTCGCCACGATGACATAGCACAGAGGGACAACGTTGCAGCCAGTGACGTGTGATAGTGGTCAATACAATGCAAAAGTGATGTTTAAGTTATTGTTTCTTTCTTCCTTATTTGTCTGCTATTTGCTGATTTTTTTTAAAAGTATAGGTGATCGTGGTTTTTCCCATTATTTGGCACTATACTAGCACATTGGTATTACCTGTATACAGGCACAACTTTTAAACCGTTAGTCGTATGACATTGGAAGGCACACCAAACGACTTCTCCCATCAAGAGGATTCAGAAAACATCCCTACTTAATGATTTATCTTGATTCAGTAAAAAGTTAAAAAGTACGCATTTTAAAAAAAAACTCGTAATTTCAAGGTCGATGCGAGACCCCTAAATATTGATCAATTTTTTAAAAATGGTACCAATGTGCTAGTATAGTGCCAAATAATGGGAAAAACTACGATAACCTATACTTTTAAAAAAAAATTGAAAAGTGGGCCACCCTAATGAACATGATACGATGGAGAACCAAAGACTGTCCCAAACTAGTGTGAGAAATCGGGATCGGGTGCAGTGAAGAGTTCTCTGCAAGTAATTCATTTGGCTCGACCTATCTCCCTTTGAAAGGGGATTTAATTTTCCATTTTGGTGGCGTTACTTTTATCAGTGCGTTCCGAATGACATTAAATGGATTAAGCAAACCAATCAATAGGTACGATTGAGGTATAAGGAAATAAAATGAACCAAATGACTAAGGAGCCAATCAACCAAATCTGTTTTATAAGGATGACAGACTTCTTAGATGAGTGATTCAAGGTCATATTAATTCATCTTGCATGGAGTACTATTCTTAAGAATGAAGCTAAATTCTTGTTCTCTGATAAGATAAGTTAAGATAAGTGAAGATAAATGAGAAGAAACAAAGTTATGTACAAATAAAACAAAGCTAAAATGACAGTAACTTCATTGCGGATGTTATCGAGTCGTGTGAGGAAAGACCAACTTTCATTTTATATATTAATTTTTTACATTTTAAATCTGTAAATCTTTTACATTCCATATTTTGCATTAAATATTTGTAAATATTTATAGAGGAAACGTTACGCAAATGGCATAATATGCGACTGTAATGATCATATGCATTACAGTTTGCGTTATTAAGCTTTTAATGAGATTAACGGCTACTGAAAAATCAGGGGCATTTTAGTTCCCTGAGTCCTCCGCACTAGGCAAAAACGACTGAATATTCAGGAAAAAAACACTATGTACACGGTGTCTCAAAAGTTTGCGCACCATATTTATAGGTGCACATGACCTGACTCTCTGGTGCGCGACTTCTGAGACACCCTTCAGTTTAATTAATATCATCACTACAGTCTAATAATGTACGTGCATTTCTCATAAGGTTAATTTGAATATTAACATAGTACAAATTCGGAATTTTATTAGGAAATAAAGTTTAAAAATAAAGAAATTCTTACCTTTCCTTATTGAATTTGAAAATATTTTGAGAAGTTTCCTGTTATTCAATTTATCTTCGTTTTCTATAGCATTGAGATTCACTCTCTCTCTCTCTCCATGGCAATTATTTTAATTTTATTTTGTGTGTTCGTTTTCTATGAAATAAAAGGGTGATTTTAAATAATGTTTACTTACGCTAATTTTACATATAAATTAGTATCTTTATTGCAACACTACTTCTTTAAATATAGGAGTTCTAGTTAAGCTTTCACCAAAGACTAACAGAATCAAAACTACAAACTCTAGAAAAAGCTTCATAAAGCTGTCCATAAGTAAAAACAGGCCTTGCAATAAATACAAAACATCTGCGGTCAAATTAGTATCTTTATCAAGGCAGCCTGATAGCAATGCAGCAGAATTATCAAGACGCTATGGCAATTGTAAGAAAATTTGGGAAGCTGGATCTATTTATTACGTTTACTCGCAATCCAAAATGGACTGAAATCGCTGAAAGCCTTGAAACTTATCAAAGACCAGAACATAGGCCAAATATTGTTGCAAGAGTTTTTCACATGAAGCTAAGAGAGCTGTTTCATGATTTAACAATAAAACAAATACTCAGGAAGCCAAGTGCATTTTTATATGGAGTTCATGCACCTTAAAATTTCAGCTGGTGAAACCCACTAGAAAATGACTGGTTGAAGTTTTTCCACATGCTTCATAACCCCACCCACCCACCCCCCACACGCACACACACTTCCACACCAGAACAAAGAATTTAATATTTTTTCATGCTAATTGGGGAATTTTCACTCTTAAAATTAATGAAATTTTTTAAATTAGAGGTACTGAATGTTCTTAGGAAATATTTTAGTTGAAGCAACATTTTTCTTACGAAAGTAATTCTTTTGTGTTTATGCTTGTTTTTAAAGTGACTTTATTGAGCGGACGCTTTTGAAGATGGTTGTAATTGTGTCAAACATTCAGTTTTGTAAATTTCTCATGTGGAGTTAAACTCGTATAAAATATGAAATTCGTTTTATGTAAACATTAAGTTAAGTTTGATGCTTTCACAAACGCATGGATTTTTTTGGATTGAAAAAACTGTAAGAAAAATTCGTTTATTAAATAGAGAATATAATTTTTGGCGTATGAGACACTCGCAAATAAGATACTAATTATTACAGCTTTTTGCCCTGGCCTGTAGCCAAGGGGGGTTCTGGGGGGTGTCGAACAACACCCCAATTTGGCAGGAAAGGTCCACTTTTGTAACCATAGTTATAAGTTATGATGTGGTATTATAATATATAACATCATTTAGTAAATAAACACCTCCATTTTTTTTGCAATTTTTTTCTTTTGAAGCATCACAAACTACTCTAGAATACTCTAAACTTAACTACTCTAAACCCCCTTCACAATGACCAAAAGGTCCGCTTTTATACAATTTCGAGCCCCCCACCCCGACCCTTGGGAAGTCCTGGTTACGGGATTCTTGCCATATATCTATACAGTCTGACCAGGTGAGGTGCTTCGAGTCGTAGTTTAATGTTGACAAATGAGGTATTTTCTACCTACACAAAACATCAATGGTTACTCGAGTTATCCTTGCAGTGTCTGCATTTACGCCAAAATATGTTCGTTTCATATCATTTCCTTTGTGCCATATGAAAGAGACACATTTTTCCATCTATATTTCGAAAGGTTAGGTTAGTTGGATAATTGTAAGGAATAATTTGGCACAAATGAAGCGATATGAAATGAACACATTTTGGCACAAACGCCATAGCTCCCTACATACGATACATTGAATATATGACCCACCCAATATGTGGTTAGGTGTTCATAAAACACCATATTCAACCTTTGATAGAACATCTCTATTTACTGTTTTAATTTATTTTGCCTTTACATAATGGATAGCGGTATAAGGAAATTAATCTGTGGTAAAGATTGCGGTATAAAGGCTCATTTAACATCAGTAGTATGGCCGAAAAATTGACGAGTGAGAGCAATTGCAATGTTGATCATATGAATGCCAGTGCCAACCGCCTTCCCCTCTTGTTGCAAGGTGCCAACCCCCTCCCCCAGTGGCAACCGTAGGGTGCCAAAAAAAAGGGGGAGGGGAGTCCACCTAACCTCTTTGGGGGAGAAGTTGGGACGGCCTCAGCCACCAAAAGGGCATACCTAACCTAAGAGGGAGACAGGAGGAGAGAGAGAAAGAGACCATCCAGCTTCTGCTAGATGCAGAAGCTTAATGAGAGCTCAAGGTAGCAACACTTGACTTAGAACTCGAAGTCCGCCAGTTGGTTTAATCAGCCAGTTGGCAGTTGGCCTAATCCGCCAGTTGGCTTAGAAGGCATAAATGGCCTGTGTATATTAATAACCTTGAACGAATTAAAAGCGCACACAAACGCACATACACTCCCCAACTATACGCCCATAGAGCCCCTATTATTACACACACACACACACACACACATATATATAAACAGATGCATGCAAAGCCCCACTAGCAAAATATATACGAGCACAACCACCACACAAAAAACCACATCAACACCAATCGTCAAACTATACTTTTAGGAGCTCATCCCATCAACACCACGTAACCGATATGAGGGCTACAACCAAGCGTCTATACTTAGACGACTGGTGGCGAAGCAGTATTACACAAACACCAACACAGCACCACCACCACCACAACAACCACCGCTTTACTTACCAGCTCCTAGTAGACCGACAAAGTCTCTCAATACGACCCAACAGACAGAGCTATTAAACATAAACAAATACGTTTATGGGGCCAAGGGTTAGACCGACAAGGTCTCAAAAAAAGGCAACGCCATTAGTTTTTCCATTGAGCTTCTCATGGTATAATCCCTACAGGGATCTTTTAAACAAAAAATCGAATAAGATAAACTAAGTTTAATACAAAAACAAATTTTCATCATAATGCACAATTTTATCCTTAAACTATAACATAAAAAGCATTAATATGATTTTTAAAACAAAAGAGAAATTAAATTAGGGGTAACTATTTCATTGTTCCTCTTTTTTCCAACTATCTTATTTCAATACAAATTTATCTTTAAGACACCAATATATCTTTAAACCTTATTACAAAAACATATTATATAACTTTATTTAAAAAGTATTCTATTTCGGGTAACTTATTAATTTTTCCTCTTTTATCTAATTATTTTGTTTCAATATAAATTTATTTTTAAGACAAATATATATATATATATATATATATATATATTATATATATATATATATATATATATATATATATATATACACTACCAGTCAAAAGTTTAAGTACACCCTGAAATATTCATAAATTTCAAATTTTGTTTAAAGTTTTTCATTTATTAACTACGTTATCATGACACAAATTCATAAGTACAAACATGGGAACTTAAATAAAAACAAATCAGGACAATTTACCAAAAGCAAAGTCTAAATTTTAGATTCATCAAAATAGCCTCCTCCAGCATCAATTACAGCAGAACAAATTCGAGGCATGCGCTCAACAAGAGAAAGAAGATAGTCTAGTGAAGGCTGCTGCCAGCACTCTTGCAAGAGTTCTCAGAGCTTCTGAGCATTGGATGGCTGCTTGGCTTTCACTCGTCGATCCAGTTCATCCCACACTAGCTCGATGGGTTAAGATCCGGGGACTCTGCTGGCCATTCCATAACTGTGAGTTGACGTTGCCGTTCTTTCCGCTTAGGGTAATTTTGACACAGCTTGGAAGTGTGTTTAGGATCGTTGTCTTGCTGCATTATGAACTGTTGGCCAACTAATCGCAGTCCAGATGGGATGGCATGCGTTGTATAATGCTGTGATAGCGACGTTGGTTCAGTATTCCAGTGACTTTGTGGAGATCTCCAACTTGCCCCTACAAAACATCCCCAGACCATCACACTTTCTCCACAGTGCTTCACTGTTGGCACAACACACTGCTGTATCATTCTTTCACCCGCTCTGCGCCGCACAAATGCTCTGCGTTTGGATCCAAAAACTTCGAACTTTGATTCGTCAGTCCAAAGGACAAATTTCCACTGATCAACAGTCCATGTTTTGTGTTTTTTAGCCCAGGCTAGCCTTTTCTTTTTGTTCTGGAGTCTCAGCATTGGTTTCTTTGCTGCAGTTCGTCCTTTTAATCCTGCCTCTCTTAGTCTTCTCTGAACAGTTGATGTTGAAAATATTGTACTTCTGGAGTTGTTCAGCTGGGCTTTGATTTCAGGTGCTGTGAGACGTCTGTTGCGCAGACTGGTGACTCGGATATACTTGTCCTCTGAGTCTGTTGTGGTTCTTGGTCGCCCTGACCTTTTTCTGTCCTTATTTTGACCAGTTTCTTCGTACCGTTTAATGGCACAAGCAACCGCATTCACAGGAACTTTTAATATTTTTGCAATTTGCCCCAGTGATTCACCCTCATTTCTCAAAGTCACAATCGACTGTCTTTTTACGGTTGTTAATTAAACTTTGGCACCCATTTTTGCTTTTTGAAACAGAAATATACCTTAAACTACACAGTTAGCTCATCTGCAAGGATTTTATATGTAAAGACCTGCAGCGCATGTTAGTAACTGAACATATGTATTAACATACTCCTGAAGAAACACACTACTCCAGTAAAGACTTTTAAACTGTTTTGGGGGTTTTGTACAGAGCTAATGGCATTAATTTTAGTTTGCATGCTAGACGTAAATTAACACATTTTGAAGGCTATTTTGAAGAAGCTTCTGTGTTACAACACACTGCATAGGGCAGATGCACTGAAGCATACAATATGAAAGCCAGGTAAGCAAATTCGTCTCTAGTACCTGTTAAGTTTACATTTGAAGTTTATGTCATGAGCTAAACAGCAAAACATTGGGAATTAGTAGATGTACTTAAACTTTTGACTGGTAGAGTATATACACACACACACACACACACACACACACACACAATATATATATATATATATATTAGGGTGGTCCAAAAAGTTAAAGCATCGACTAAGTTCTCTCCACAAGGTTGGTTTTATGCCTCTTGGTGTGGACAGTATTTGTGCAAAGTTTCACGTTATTCGGTTAATATTTAGGGGTCGCCCCACTTGCCCCCTTTTTGAAAATTTGGGAAAATATATAGACAACTGAATAACTAAATTTTTTTTTGGTTCTCAAAGAATATGAAAGAAAACAGTAAGACAATAGGACATGATAATGGGTGTATCTTCATTATTTCTTCTGCATCAGAGTCGCCTTGGATGGTATTGGTATCTGTTTTCGGTGGGCGGCTACGAGTTGTAGGAGGTACTGCTTCTGGTCCTCGTTTCGTGTCAAAGTGTCATTGTAGCGTTGTGCGAGAGCAATACCTCGCTCGGCAGCATCATTGACGACTTTCATCTTTAAGGCGCGATCTCTAAGTTCCCTGTGTAGTTCTTGTCATTTGGCCATTCCCGTGGATCTTTTTGAAGTAACTGGCGCGCTTCCTCCTTACCTCCAACTTTCAAGGCATCAAAGAGGGTCAATGTCCTTTTCGTGACGAAGGATGCCACATCATTTTCAACACCAGCTTCCGCCATGTCGATTCGTCCGGGGCAGCCATTCTTTTGGGGATGTTGGAGGTGTTGAACCATTCTCCTTTTGGTATCAGGATCGATCCTATTATCGAAGAAGGCCAGTCCAATCAGATGCTCCGACAAGTACCACAGGTGGCGTCTTAGAGCTGTCTTCGCCGCTTGTGCAGCTCCTCCGTGTGGATATTTTTCCAGAAGATGCAGCATTTTGAGATCATTGAGAGGAGCTTGTGTCCCCATTGGCGCTTCATACCAGTACTTGACGTAAATCAGACTGACAAATAAAGCCAGCTGAGTCACGTTTCGTTCTTCGCGTGCTGTGAGCTTGAATTGATAGTGAAAGAGGTAGATTTTGAGCGCATAAATCGCCTTCGCCATCCATCTCGCGTGGTGCATGGGACCCGGAGCTCGGATAAAGAGTTGACCACCAGTCTTTCCCCCCAGGAAGAGCAAAGATAGTTCAAGGAACTCCTTGTAGTCGTCACGAGGTTGGCTTGCCTGAAGAGCGTTAGGTAAGTAAGTGAGCATCTCTTTTCTCATCTCTTGGAGTTGAGGGTTCTCGAACAAGCTGTCCGATGCTGAGACAAATGCTTCGTGGGAGAGAGATGGCCATTCCTTTTGAAATCGCTTAAAAAGGCCTGTTTCAGGACTTCCTGTTGAGCCAAATATTGAGGCAAAGACATCAGCAAGTACGACTTCAAGTATATGATGTCGACAACCGATCCAAACTAGCTCGTGACCCAATGCTTCTTCAATCCTGACACAGGCTCCGCGATGTAAACCCGTGTTTGACGCAGTGGTATCGAAGACGAGACCTCTCACATGCTGTTCCACGTTCCATAATTTCATAGTTTGAAGGCATGCCTGTGCCTGTGCTTCTCCAGTTCCTTGTTTCATCTTTGGGACACCAAGCAGCTTCTCCTGTCCATTGAATGTTATAAGGATTGCTATCCGATGCACATTCCTTCTTCCCTTCAATGCCGGTGAGAAGCTTTCCGTCCCAATGGAGAAGGACAGGGTCTTCTAGAGAGAATGATTCTAGGTCTTCTCGAGCTGCCTGTTCTCGCCCACTTTCTCTGTAGCGATGAATAGAGCTCCGAGAGCACGTCATCCCAGACAGATCATGCCCCGCGGCCTGTAATACAGCTCCAGTTACGAAAACAGCATTCCGGTCAGAAAGATTGGTGCGATCCATTGCTCCAATGACTTCTGGAGATTGGAAAATGTTCGTAACCTTGTTCTTGGGACGCTTTGGTGCCGGAGCTTCAGACGAAGAAGGAATCGGAACCGATGGTCTATAGTCGTCGTCGTCTTGCGAAAAAAGGGAAGAAGAAGAAGAGGAAAGATCAATTGATGACACTCCTGCTTCTTCCAAATCTTTCTGTGTTGCTTCATGCCTTGCCTTCCTCTTGGCTTCCTTCTCCATTCTGGATCGCTTTCTGTCCTCTTGTGTAGTCGTTTCCTTATCAATGCCAGCCATGCTGCAAGAATTGACGTCCTTGCGCTGCATGGACAGGAAATTTCGGTCCTCAACGTTGACGATTGTGCTCATGGCATCACTGGTTGCGATGTCAAACAGTTCCTGGATGTCCGCTTTGAAGATGTCTTCATTCATTCTATCGCTGGCACGTTGCCTGGTCCTGTGCTTCTTGAGTGTTTTGTAGCGGTCTAAAAGCTTTGAAAGCTTACGGACACAGGAGTCGATCCGTTGAGTTGGGATCCGCGCTCGGGTCCAGACTTCAATCACCCTCTGGCATGCCTGGTTCAGACTGTCGGAGGTGGTTTGCTTTTGATTGATGTGGTGGTATTGCCCCAAGAGGAGGGCGTCAAGGCATGTAGGGAGCCTTGACGTGGATAAAGTTCCAGTTGCCATCCCTAGAAGCCAAACTTTTGGAATTGATCGAGTTTGAGCCATCGGACCTACGGAAGAAAAAGTACATTATATAATATATATTCAGAGTGGGCGACCTCTAAATATTCACCAATCACGCTGCAATTTTGCACAGACCATGTGGACACTAAATGGACAAAAACCACACTTGTGGAGACTATCTAAGACAATTTTGAAATTTCCCCCTATGGATTTGGACCACCCTAATATATATATATATATATATATATAATAATAATAATAATAATAAAACAATTGATAAATAATATTGTTTTTGGCTCTAGAAGGACGCATCGGTTCGATGGAATTTAGATTGCGACAGATCGGCGCCTGGAAGCAAAACCCACCTGTGTGGAGATGACAGATAAATTTCAAAAAACACATCTGTTATTTTTGTC
This sequence comes from Bathynomus jamesi, assembly GCA_023014485.1. Classification (NCBI taxonomy): domain Eukaryota; kingdom Metazoa; phylum Arthropoda; class Malacostraca; order Isopoda; family Cirolanidae; genus Bathynomus; species Bathynomus jamesi. The sequence continues at coordinate 210,593 of JAJOZX010003786.1, read as the reverse complement.
TTAAATACACTTCGATATGTATCAGTTTGCTTGACACCTCAGAAAAACAAATTTTATTTCCAAACAAAACTTATCTCTCTCTCTCTCTCTTACGGTCCTGTTTCATTTCTGAAAGAAATCTATGGAATAGATAAGTAATATTTGATACGGTCCCCAGAATTTGCTGCTCGTCCAATTACAAACCAATGGGCGGGGCATGAGAACGAGTCCAGGATCTCTGGTTGGTGGAAAGTTGCGCTTACACGTTAATGCCCCATCAAAATTCATCGACGACCAACAGGAAACTCGCGATTCGAATATTGGGGGTGGCTACAATCAGGGTCACGTATATAAAAAGGAACATTTTCAGCTGGAACTCACAGCAGTTATTTTCACCAGTGAATAAACAAACACATTCCCTCCGTCATGAGTCATTCACAAGAAATTGTTTGAAGACGGGGATTCCTATGCAGGGGCTACGCTCCACCTTTTCGCCGCGACTGACTGGAATGATCTTCTCTCCACACAAAACGTTAATGATATCTGCAATGAACCTCCGTTTGAACCAGCAGAAGACTCTACCCTCGAGATGTGAGTAATTACGTCATAATTTAATGTGTGATTCATTCTTGGGCTCTCTCTCTCGCTCTCTCTCTGTCTCTCTCTCTCTCTCTCTGTCTGTCTCTCTCTCTCTCTCTCTCTCGCTATATATATATATATATATATATATATATATATATATATATGTCATTCAGTGCTTAACCCTTGCAAGTGTTAGTTAATTTATAAAAAGCCATAATAAACCAAGTGAAAGGATATCTGCCCAGGAGTTCAACACCCGGTGTGGTGTTGACAGACGATGCGTAGTACACCCAGCTAATCTCCCTTTTGAACCCAGTTAGGCTAGTTGCTTTGTGTTTATTATTTGATCCGGTCGCCTCTCTTTCCTATATATATTATATATATGTTTATGGAAGTATATGTTAACAACCCTGTCCCGGGTTCGTTACCCAGTTCTGGCAGATGATGCGTAGAACATCCAACTAATCTCCCTTTTGAGCCCAGTTAGGATAGTTGCTTTGTGTTATTATTTGATCCGGGTACCCTATCCTATATTTTCTCTTATTGTAACTCCTTGTAACTCTCCATTTCTCTATATATATTTATATGGAAGTAAATGACCCGGTTAGGTCACCTACTTGATGTTCATTATTTGATCCGGACGCCCTAATCGACATTTTATCTTATTGTAACTCTCCCCTCCCATATATACATCGCGGTGTCCTAACATATAAATGCATGTTTACTACAGGATACTCTGCTAGGCTTTCTGTAATTAATGTATTCTTATTAAGTATTTAGCGAGTGAATTTTGTTTATCAAATATTTACGTTTAATAAATTTATAGAAAGTTCTACAGGTAGGGTTTTAGAATTGCTAAAACTTTAAAGAATTCCAACGGTCCTGTGCTCGAGACCCTGTGATGGTAGGCATTGCATAGTATGCACAGTTAGGATAAAAGTATTTCCGGCGCTGTGAATTAGTGTAATTGTAACGCCTTGTAGCTCTCTCTCTCTCCCTCTCTCTTTCTCTCTTCATATATATATATATATATATATATATATATATATATATATATATATATATATGTTCCTTTGTGTGTAGTTTGGTGAAAAACAATAGGTTTTTAATTATTATCCATTCTGTGTCTCCTTCGTGGTTATTTCAGCCTATATATATATATATGGTGTGGTTGTAATAATACATTTTCTACTCATCACATTTTGTTGTAAATGTTTCATTAAAATAGCAGGTATCCTCAATTTTTATTACAGATTAGTTTGCATTAGTACTGAGGTAGGCTTTCTGAATACAATTTGATTTATGAAAAAATTGGATTGTAATTAAAAAAGATTCAGAAAATGTATGAACTAATCAAGTTAATTTCTCCTTAAAGGTCCGATGCGGAACTCGATCGTGTTATAGCTACTTTTCGTGACAGCTTTGGATAAAAGCAAATAGTCGACAGCGATTTGGAGGTTTTACAGCACAGCCAACCCAGTGACCTGAATACGGAGGTCGAAGTATTGGCTCACATCCGGGCCAACGATTGCCAGGTCATCGAGGAACTAATGTAAGTTTTTTTTTAGTTAAGAACAAGACATTGTATTTTAATGAATTTATTAAATGATAAAAATCAGGTTTTAGTACAATTCAGCTTACAGAACTAGCGTCCATTAAATAAGACTAACATTAGTGGAGACATTTTACACAGTATAGTTACAATTATATATACACACGTAAAACTTTACACAATACAACGAGTGCGCAGAAATGGGAACTTTTTTTATCTGTCTGCATACCAATTCATCATTCATCTCAGTGTCGCACAAATCGAATAATTTTAAAAAATTTATAAATCCCTTCCCACGTGACATATATAGGAGAAATGAAAGACAATACAACCCGCAAGTATTACTAAACTATCCTTGTAATCGGTGGGGATTCCAGACAATTTCAGGGACATGCAACTGTTCAAGAAATTTTACAATAACAAGGTCACTCCAGGGATGAGTCCCCAGTGAATTAAAATAATACATTCTTTCCCTATTTTTAAAGTATATTGCAAACCAATGAATCCCCTCGTCCCCAACAACGTCCGAATTGACAATAATTTCCTCGGATTTTCTCATAGTTGATAATTTCAATGTTTAATTCTTGCAAACACACCGATAAATTTTGAGCGTGTGATTCGGTCACTTTTCATTACCCTCTGGAGTGTATTCGCGTCCATTTTAAAAGTCAGTGACAACGTTCTTGAAGCGGTCGACCTCAATTAAGGCTTGTGACTCGAGGTTTACTAGTACACTAATAGGAGCGTCTATCGGGTTGGCGAATTCCAATCTGACTAAGATGTTCCCACGGTGTTGTGGACTTACAGAGGGTGATCAAATTATTAGACCCACCCCTTGAAAAACATATTTTCATTATAATATGGTGTTTCTAATTTAAATAATAACCTTTTAAGTATGCAGACAGTATTCCAAATTGTTAACACATGTAGTGTTCTCTACCTGAATAAAAGAAACTGGGGATAGGTGTTAATTTGGGGAGTAGGGGGAGGGGAGTATGTGAAAAGTGGGTTCAGTAGTGTTTCAGCTGTGAACGTGGAAAGTTGTGTCAAGTGGTCAGGTGCGTTAAGTGTATGTTAAGTTAATGATAAGTTATTATATCTAAACCATTGTACGTGGAATATGCACTCATACCCCATTATGATATTGTTTCTCAGCAACGTATTGTGATTCTTTTTATTAAATTAGTGTTTCTTTATAGGAATAACTTTTATGTACTGTAGGCTACCCAACATGGGTAAGAAATGTGATCTATCGCCAAAGAAGAAGGGTAGAATGCTCTCGCTGCTGACTGCAATTGATTATTCTCACAGAAAAATAGCCCGAGAACTGAATGTGTCACGTGCAAGTGTTGACAGGATCGCATCAAAAATTGAAGTTGAAGGGGATAACCCAGAGCTGACTCCAAAAAGAAAGGGTAAATGTGGTCTGAAAAGGATAACTACACCTAGAGCCGACAGGTGCATTGAAAAGAAACTAGTAAATATTAGGAGAAGCACTACTAACAAACTTAAATTGGAGCTGGAGAAGGAAAACATCAACATTTCGACAATGACCTTAAGAAGGCGTGCCAAGGAATTTGGATTGAGTAGTTGCCGGCCAAGGAAAACGCCAAAATTGACTCCAACAATGATTAAAAAACGCTTAAGGTGGGCTAAATACTACTCAAAGTTCACTGTAGATGACTGGAAATCGGTAAGTCACAATATTTTAGTGATCTTGTATGCTTATTTTGAGTAAAATGTATTATTTTGATATTTGTATGACAAGGCACATTTCATTTTGGTTGCAATCATTTCTTTCTCTTTTCATTTGCAGCTGTGTTTCAGTGACGAATCCACATTCCAAGTCATGTCTGATAAATCACAGTACGTTAGGCGACGTGTTGGTGAGGAATATCATCCACACTGTGTCGTAAGTACGGTTGAGCATCCAACATCTGTCATGATATGTGCAGTGATAAGCGGCAAAGGTACTGGACGAATTTACATTGTTGAGGGTACTATGAGGCAGGACCGATATCGAAAGGTTTTGGAAACAAGACTTATTCCACAGATCGCCGACTGGTTTCCAAATGGTGAGCCATTCCATTTTATGCAAGATTCGGCCCCATGCCATACTGCAAAGTCAGTTAAAAGTTTTCTGGCTGCAAAGAATATTCCTCTCGTGGATTGGCCAGGAAATTCTCCGGATATGAACCCTATCGAAAACCTATGGGAAATAGTAAAGCGTAGACTGAAAGGCGAGGAAATAACAACTCGAATACAGTTAATAGAACGAATAATTGCCGTTTGGAACCGTGATCCTGAGATACAGGCCAGCTGCAAAGTCTGTATAAAGAGTATGCCTAGACGGGTTGCTACCTTAATTAAGGCCGAAGGAGGATCCACAAGTACTAAATGTGTTTAATATGACTGTAGATTGTATATAAATATATTCTGAAATAAAATAAGTGTTTAAATTGGCCAAATTTTACTATTATTAGCATTAGAAATAAACTTATACAAGAAAAACTATTTTTTATGTAGTGGCTCTAATAATTTGATCACCCTCTGTAAGTGTGTATTTACACTAGCAGATAAGTCGGGGGTGATATCAAACGGGTGAAGGTTAAACTGATCGACAAATTCTTTCTGCGTTACGCCAATCCGAAGCTCATCACAGCCACCAGCAATATGGGCTAGATTACTATAAGCTCTCGCGCAAAGCGGGAACACAGCGACTGATGAGTAGTCTGTATCCATAGTCCCACCCAACGGAACGCCATTGACGTAGAGAGTTATATTTTTAAGGCCGAAATTCCCGAATTTAAAGGCGTTCATTTTATATTTTCCATTTGTCGAAGCGTGATCCTGCATTCCAATTAATAATTTTTTAGGTAGAACTCCCAGGGCAATGTTTTCTTGCTGCTTCGAGGCCAACCCGGCGGGCACCGTGTATAGTTTGATCTGTACTCTGTTAATTGGGTATTTTACTGTTACGTGCATTAATTTTTTTCAATTTCTAGTTGCTTAACAGAGCTTAATTTAACTCGCCATACGCGCAGATATGTTTCCATAATGTGAATCACAACGGGTTTTGCGCCCACTTCTTGATCAGGCCCCAGATTTATGCAGATCTCAGGATTTGTGTGGGTGAGCTTTAATTTCATATCCACCCCATTCATAAGCAGTTTCTCCTGGAACGTGAAGTTTGTATGCAGACGTCCAAAACATTCGTATATCTTCTTTTCAGAATTTTTAAATTTATCCTTTATACTACTTTCGTCTTTAGTCTGATAATAGCCCTCGGCATTTAAAAAGGTATCCTTCGCTTCTTTTGAAAAGTTGAGGACATTTTCCAGATAGGCTCGTAGGTGATAATAACCCTTTCCTGCCGAGATGTTGACCTGGTTTAAATATACCTCACACTGACTGAATATGGAGTGTAGAAAGTTGGTTTCAGGGTATGCAGAATAACTATCATCGCAGTCCATTCCATCAGAATGAACTATACGCAGTTTAGCGTAAATGTGCATGCAGCTTGGATAAAAAAAGTATGGGCCTGAGTTGAGTATCACGAATTCTATAGGTGCACTCGGGGAACTAATTGTGTTTAATGGGTTAATTGTAATAAAGTCACTGTGCTCAAGAGAAACTTCTGTTGGGGGCATATCAAAGAGGGACAGCTCCGATTTACAACATTGTGAGCTACACGGATGGATGAAGCGTGCCATGGCGAGTCGGAAATAGTGCCACCTCTCTCGACAAGTAGTAAGCAGTGGTCAACCATAGGTTTCATTCGCTTAGAACACTTCTTCTTTTTTGATGTTATTTTACGTTTAGCGCCACGTGTTGGTAACCCCTTCTTCCGGACAGCCCTCTTCTTCTTTCTGCCACCACGCATTTTTCTCTTTGCATCATTGATGATTTCGTCCCGTGTACGTTTTAAATGTTTTTTTAGAGCTTCTTTATGTTCAATTCCACCCATTATGTCTTCTACCGCGTTAAAACCTGATTGTAACGCTTTCCTCCCGAGGTACCTGGCCTCCCTCTTCAGCAGTGTTGTACCAATCGCGCGATAGTGTGAACGGTTGCATGATGAGGAGACCAATGATCCGAGAATGTTTATATATCTGTATGTGTTTTTATGTGTAAAATAGCGATGCATGCGCTCCTTTATGGTACGTTGAACTCTTTCAGCTAAAGAGGCCTTATGTATAGAATTGCTAGTGTAGTAACTGATATTAAACTCTGTCAGCATGTCCTGAAAAGTTCGGCCTATAAATTCTTTCTCCATATCCGTACAAAAATAGCCTAGAACCCTGTTTTCTTTCAACATCAGCGTTTCGGTAGCTCTAGCAACTGTTTCAGGCGATTTATTTTTCAGAGGAATTAGAAACAGATATCTAGAGAATACATCTATTATGAGTAGGATGTAGCGGTAGCCATCATTATACACTGAATATCTTTGCATGTCTGTTAAATCCGCTTGTCAATTAGTCAATAGAAGCCGCTGTTGTCTTGGCTGGTTTAAGCCTTTTCCTCACCGGCTTATGAAGTGTATAAACATCCTGCTCCCGCAAAAACCTCTGAACATCTTTTTTCCCTACTCCATTGTAAACACCTCTGGACAGTCTATCAACACCGCCATAGGAGGCTGGAATAGAAATGTCATAATAGCGTTTTCTTAATATGTTAGCCATTTGCGTATTTTAGAGACACATGGATAGGGTTGGCCGTTGTTGTTTGGTCTTCTTTCTCCTCTTCAGAGATGCTACTGTTGGGGGTGATGGCGTACTCAGTTGTGGCACATGCGAGACTTGCTGCAAGTCTTTTAACCTATTCAGATTTCCTATCAATGTTTTGGGGACATTTATTTGTTGTAGTCTTGCTTTAATATGCTTCCATCCTGATGGTGAGTGCTTGTCCCACTTTCTCACGAGATCATGGACAATGACGACGATATTCGATCCCTGTGCTCTTGTTCTTTCAACAATGACCTCGCCTGTATCGGTCCACTGTATGATGGGGTCCTCACTCAATAGATTATAAAGACTTAAGCCTTTATTCCTCAATGTATGTGGGAGAATACTTTTTAATTATGCTCGATGAGTTGCGTTCCGTTATTCTTTGGTTGGTCATCTCTAACGTTGGCCCCAGGTCCTATGTCGCCATGTTCATCTTTGCTCGCACTGTGCCTAATAACCACGGGGAGCTCTGTCTGATTCTTATAATCTTCGTGCTCATGAAGAAATTTCTGCAGAGCCTCTTGGTACAAGATCCTTTTCTCATCGGGTGACTTTTCACTGTTTACTAGGTCTATCAATTCGCTTTCTTTTCTTTTAAGTCTGCTTTCACAGGATTCTAGAACCGTGTCTGGACAATTTGAACTTTGCAGTGAAGCATACACCTCGTGCGGAATCACTATCACTTTCTTCATTATATTAATCTAGTCAGTAAAGGGCCCAAAACTGAAAATAAGCTGGGGAGGAATGATCCCCCTCTTTGTACTCGTGCGGAATCACTATCACTTTCTTCATTATATTAATCTAGTCAGTAAAGGGCCCAAAACTGAAAATAAGCTGGGGAGGAATGATTCCCCTCTTTGTACAATAATTTGCATTTTCTTCCGCACAGTTTGACTTTTACGAGCGAGCGTACGTATTATGTTCTTGTAACGACGTAGGCGAGCCTTCTGAGGGGATTTCATTGGCACATTACATTTTATAACATTAAGGCAGATTTCACAGATGCATTTTAAAAAGTCCGAGTCGATATTTTTAACAAACATCTGCTGCAATGCCCGGGGCAGTCGATGATGGATTTTTATTAATTCACGGTATTTGTTTAGCGTATTTGTCATTCTGCAATGACGTTTCAGGCTCGTTTGGGAATATATTCGTTCGTAGAAGCACCGTAAACGTGTTTCGCGGGTGAAGGTCACAAAGCAAATATCTGTAACGCTGACTTGTAGCTTCTTTATAAAATTCCAAAATCTCCTTACGCTGATTCGGGAACATTTGATTGGCTAATACCCCAATTTGTATCACACCTCTACATTGCGCGAATAAGACTATTGTGTATTTAACGACACATCACGCATGTATATATTTTTGAAAAATAGATTCTGATTGATGAAGAATACGCTTATGTTAAGATGGTGGGAGAACACTCTAAATGTCTCAGCAAACGTTTTATCCATTTCCAACATGAGATCGTCAGTTACAATGACTGTACGCTCATATACGCCTTTGTGGAACAAAATATCATCTTGGTACTCGTTGAATACTGATTGGTACGTCGAATAGCACCATATTACTTTATGCACAAATTTTGAAAACATCTCTCCCTTATCTTTAATGATTTTAAGCTTAAACACAGTTTACCCACATCCTGTAGGGCTAGATATAACACATGTAGATGGGCTTGTGAACCTGAATTTTTCATTTTTCTATAGATTCCATCTCTAACACGTCACACCCCTAAGTGGAACATTTACAAAATATAACAAATTTTAAGTGTTGCTCCTTATATTCTACAATCTTCTTTTTCTTCCACAGAACCGTGAATGACGACGATGTACAGCACTCCATCATCAATATTACACACGACCCCGATGACAGAGTAGCTACAGACTCCACCCCCGCTGACGAGCCCTCACCAGCGACACCAACACGTGGAATTTCAAAGCGGAGGCACGATGATGAAGAACCTTTCACGTCACGTATAAAACGTGCCAGGAGTGCACCGGTTGCTAGACCCCCAGTAATAAACTCCCAGCCCTTTACGTCTTACGACACAACCCCCACACTAGCTCCCTCCTCAAATATACCCCCTTATTCCTGTTCAATTCCGGGTACATCCTCCACACCAGCAGCTTCTCGTGCTGTAGAGGAAGGTATAACATTCGAACTGGTGCGCACCGCTGCTGACCCCACTCCTGATTAGAAATCGGTACGTGGTCAGGGAACCTGGAACCCTATAATCATGGAACCCTGTATAGCAACTGTATTGAACACGGACTGCGGCGCGTAGTTGAGCGTATTGTGGAATTTGCCCTTCAGAACCGCGACGAACGTGAAGTCCGGACGGGGTTGTCCTTCGGGTTCGGGTCAGATGACGTGGATGTAGATGATTTTTGGGTAGTAATGCCGTTCAGACGCTTGGCAGCTGTAGACATAGAATATATCTTGGGCCGTATAATGCAGGCCTCTCAAAGTAGTACAGCCTTGAATATGGACAACTTCATGGTAGATATTGACAGAGTATTCCGGGTTGCGGGTCATAGTACCACACCTTATACTCTTAACTTCAATTCTCAGGCTATTTACAGAAAGCATATAAACGTCGACCGTGGTTGCGACTTTATAGCAGTAGTCTTAGCCCATATGTTTACTGTACTAAATACCCGGGTCAAAAATATTTGGTTGCTTACGGTTGTGCAGCGTGCTCTTTAACTGATTCAGATTGTAAGCTTGAGTTTGAGTGTAATATGGGTTCTGAAGAGCTGAGAAGGGTAGAGCAGGAAATGAATGTTCGTATAGTTGTATTTGGAATGGATGATCGTCGTAGGACTGTGTATGTTTTTAAAAGCTGTGTGAGAGACCGTACAAGACCTCTACTTATTTTAGGAATGTGGGGAACAACGTATCTCCCCATCCGCAATATAAGGACTCCCTACGTTAGTTATGATAAAAGTCGAAAATATGGAAGGCATCATGATTTATGTAAGGGATGTCTCGAGTTTGCGGATGATATAGTGAAACACTGTAAGGAATCCCACATGGTATGTGAGCAGTATAAAAGCTCCAAATGTGAAAGTCGTGTAGTTGAAGCTGAAAAGAGGGAATGTAATGTGTGCAGACGTACATTTTTCAATAATAAATGCTTTGCGTTCCATAAGTCAATTGACACTTGCATGAAAATGAGAATCTGTGAATGTGGTATGTTTCATATGATGCATAATTGGGGGAAATTCAAGCATAAATGTGATGAAATTCACTGTCCTACATGCCATGAGAAATGTAAGGAGGATGAAGTAAAGCATGTATGTTATATGAAAGACGCTAAGCATAAAAATAGACCTTGTATAACTATGTATTACGATATAGAAACTTACACAAACCCTGAAACGAAAGAGGTTGTCCCACATCTACTTGTAAGCCAGACTATCTGCGATGAGTGTATGGAGGTTGAGTGTGATAAGTGTCACAAATGTGGTAAACGGACAAACGTTTTTAAAACGATCGCATACGACAGCCCTGTGAAACTCTTTGCATCCTATATTGTCAAGTTAGCGGACAAGTTCAAAAAATGAATGTGTATATTCTTGCCCATAACGGGACAAAATTTAACACACAGTTCTTTTATAAGGAACTGCTTGAGCACGAGTCTTCAGGGATATTCACGGGTGATCCCCTGAAAAGAGGAAACAAGCTTATACAAATGCAGATAAGAGGTAATGTTCAGTTTAAAGATACTTTTTTTATTCACACCTTGTAAACTAGCCAAGCTACCCAAGGTGATGGGTGTAACCGCCGAAGTTTCAAAGGGGTATTTCCCTTACACTTTATTCACTGGCGACACTTTAAATTACGTAGGACTGCCTCTCCCCAAACAATACTTTAACTAGACCAACATGAGTGATAGTGAGCGTGAAGATTTTGACCGCTACTACAACAGTTTTAATGAAACTAGTCCATTCAATATAGCTGATGAATGTGAGCGTTATTGCGTGAATGATGTCCGCGTGCTTAGAGTATGTTTCCAGGCCTTTAGAAGGATGTACATAGACCTTTTCAACTGCGATCCGCTGCAAGTCGAAACCACAATCGCCTCATTGTGGTTTACGGTGTTCAAGAACAATTTCATGCCTAAAAATACCTTAGCTGTCATCCACAGAAACAACCCTCGCAGTTATGGGCACAAGGCTATTTACTAGCTCATACACACACAACAGAAGACCGGAGTATACATAAAACACGCCCGCAACACCATTAAGGTCAATGGTCTTGTTTTACACTGCGTTCGCACGTATTGAGCAGATTACATTTCCTCCAATGTTTTCAAAAGTTTTTCCCCGATTTCAATGAAATTTGTAGCAAATAATCACTATATATAGCAGCATAGATGGTATTCATTTCGATAAAATATTTTGATAATTAAAATAATTATCTCATTTTATTGAAAAATATGTAAAATATTGTGTTCCGAATTATTAAGCAAGTATTCTATTTACGGATCTAAATGGTGAAAATGGGTAAGAAGAAGGATTTAACACTAACTGAGAAAAGAAAAATAGTCAAGTTACTCGCTGAAATATAAAATCTATTGAAATTGCGAAGCAGTTTGGCAGAGCTTATCGAACTGTAAACAAGTTTGTAGCGGAGGGTACCAAACTGAGGCAGCGAAGTGATAAAGGAGCTATAAGAAAGTGACAAGGCGGCAGATATCTGTATCAAGCGCAAACTGCAAAGCATCCATTGTCCTTAAGTAAAGAGGTTTTTGAGCAGGCTGTCATACATAATGTACCAAGAACATCTCGATGTGGAATCCTCCAAACAATTGGCAAGACGTGTAAACCTACGGTTGAGTCACCATTAACACCCAGATACAAGAAGCAGCGTGTTGAATGGGCGCGCCAGTACGTGAAAACAGATTTTAATACTGTATTGTTAACCGATGAATGAAGAGCAACCCTTGAGGGATCTGATGGTTGGTCAAGAAGATTGATTGCTAAGGGTCGATCTCTACCATGGAATGAGTTTTTCTTTTAGAAAGTTTGTATAAGACTGGGCATTCATTTTTACACCATCAGGCACTTTGTATGGGACAGCTACTTCATTGCCTATCAATCCTGCCCAAAACATGACACTACCTCCACCTTGTTGGCGTCTTAATCTCGATGGCAGAAATTGGCTCTCAGCAATCCATCTTCTTGACCAAACATCAAGTCCCTCAAGGGACAAACTGGCAACTCAGCCTTCTATTGGAATTAAATACATGGCGCTATCTGGCAACTCAGCCACATGGCGGATTAGAGGTCCATAAAAGAGCGAGAGGCTGACGACGGAGTCATACAAGCTCGGCTCCCAGCCGAGCAAGGATCTCTGGTCCTTTCTCTTTCTGGCCCTTTGGGTGGTGAGAAAACCCCTTCCCTCCCATAGAGGCCTCTTAGGTTAGGTATACCCCTTTGGGGGGAATAGCTTGGGGGAGAACTCCGCCTCCAAGTTGCATGCCCTTGCAATCCCATTTTGGGGTTGGCAACAAAGGCCGATACTCTCTCTTTCTCTCTCTCTCTCCCCCTTCAGGTGTACCCCTCCCCCCTTGGCTCCTTCTAAGCCAACTGGCTGATTCAGCCAACTGGCTGATTAGAAGCCTATAAGACAACGCCTACTCGGCTGAAGTCTTAATATGCACTTTGCTCCTGCCAGGTGAACACCTCTCCTCCTTTCTCTCCTTCTCCTTTCTCTGGGGGATAACGCCGCCTCCAGTTTCATGACCCTTGTTGCACCGGCAGCACCCCCACCCCCCCTTTGCAACACCCCCACCCCCTTGCAACATTTCAACATTACGTAATAATTTGCAACATTCCTGCACTCTACCCCTTTGCGGCTATACTACTCGTGTTCTTTGCAGTTGAAATGTATATATAGGTGCGGCATGCGGGAGGTGTCCCCCCGGGTATTGGTTTCTGCGCGTATGTAGGAGAATTACGACTTCTGATCGAGTGAGGACCATGGTGTAGTGGTTATCATATCTGACCGGCAATCGGAGATCCCGGGTGGTTACCTCATTTTTTTCATTTGTTCGTTCTCCCTCCTCATCTTGCGCGGAATGTTCTTCTATACAAGCGTCGTTCTTTACGTTATATATATATATATATATATATATATATATATATATATATATATATATACTAGTTATCCCAAATCACTTTTCCAGAGGGCGTCTACCATAGTTTAAAGGAAAAACAGAAAATTTTACTTTTCAGAGACCTACGACAAAAAGGATACAGGATGTGGTGTAATAATGGTGTTGTAGTGGTTAGCATCGCTGACTACGAATCCATCACCCCCGGAATCGAGACCCGGTAACGGCAGGCGGCGCGCAGTAAAACCGAGCTGTTCATCCTTTCACACAATAAAGGAATTGGTTGGTAGATAAATGGGTACCCTGGGTAGCTTATGCGTTAAAAACGTTGGGCTGCTGATCGAGAGGCCGTGAGATCGACTCTGGGCGAGGACTTTGTAATTTCTGACCAACCGTGATAGGTCAAGGTTCGGATTCCACGTTAAGCGGTAAGTCTAAGGTGGAGCAACAAACTTGACCATCGTCAGAATGAAACAATTCGAGTAGAAGCAAAACCAAGGTTTACCAAGGTGTGTATATATATATATATATTATATATATATATATATATTATATATATATATATACTGTATATAAAACCAATGTTTGGGTGTGTGGTATATATATATATATATATCTATATATATATATATATATATATTATATATATATATATTGTGGTAGTTGGTTTGTTAGTTACGGAAACCATTGTCCAGTTATCGAAACAGGATTTCCGGTTAGTTTGCATCTGGGAACCTTATGGCTAAAAGAAAGTTTTTGTTAGAGTCGATAAATACTCGTATATTACTGAAGGCATTATTTTCCTTATATTTATCTTCACTGGAAATTTCATTTAATTTTCAAGGTTTTCAATTGCATTTGTGGATTGAGCAAACAGTTAAAAGTTCAATGTGATTAATTAAAGTTTAATATAACTTAAGTGTTCCGAGTGGACTCTTTAAGTGAGTATTTTTGTAAATACTAGCTAAAGTGGCCCTACTGGCCCATTTAGTTAGACCTGTGGTGCTGGGGTATAATCAAAGATAGAGTCAACGGCCAGAAACCTCGGGACTTCGATCACACGATGACTTTGATACGCTAAGAGTTCGAGACGTTGAATAATAACAAAGAACTGTGCTGCCCTATTTGTTGTTCAGTGGTTCAAAGATGTAACGTATGTATTGAACATGATGGTGAACACTGGATAATTTCTGTAGTAAATGGTAAATATTATTCTTCACAAGGTGATTACATTATTCTCGGTAAACCGACTTATGCCGCACCCTGTATATAGGATCTTGTGGGTTATAACCCATCATTTACTTTATTTTTTTCATATAGTACAACAACCCACAAGATCCGGTTTTTCTTATGTAGAATTTAAATCTGAATCTATTTTCTTCTATGGTATTTCTTGTGCAAATTAATATTAACGGAGATATAAGCAATTTTTGGACCGATTAAAATTAATTTGGTAATTATTATTCGTTTTAGCCCTCCGGGTCGATTTTGATATTTGCTCCACCAGGGAAACAATTTTCTGATTTGACGCTACCGAGGAAATTCGTAGTAATTTCTTTAAAAGTTTTCCATGTTGTTCTTTTAATCTCATTCAAAGACTCATCAAAAGTAGTCTTTCATCACTTCCCTGATCTGTGAGCCTACAAAAATCTACAAAAATGCCTTCTTTGAATCTGTGAGCCTACAAAAATGCCTTCTTTGATTTTCGCTTCGCTGATTCTAGGGAACTTCTGTTTTAGATATAGAAATTTAGGTTCTTCTTTATTAATGGCTTTTACAAATTTTTCATCAAACCAAGTTTGATATGGAGAGGTGGTAAGAAAACGTTTGCTGGATCCACTCGGGATTGATGGGCAACATTTTTTCTGTCCTGGAACCACATTTTGTCGAAGTGGCCACTCTTTCTGTGTATAATGACTCCCCTTAGCTCGGCTGTCCCACTCGCAAACGAAACAAGAGAACTTTGTGTATCCTAATTGTAAGCCGAGAGAAGTGCAATTACTTTCAGATCACGACAGATATGCCAGGAGTATTTATCATAGTCAATATGTTTCAAAAGTAATTGCATATTGTCATATGATTCCTTCATATGAACTTTATGTGCAATCGGAACCGAAGGATACACATTACCGTTGTTCAATAAATAGTACAGCTTTCAAACTCAACTTTGATGAATCGACAAAAAGCCTCCATTCCTTATAGTGAAGTGGCTTAGGGGAATGATCGTGACACGCTGGCCCAAAGCACCAAATTTGGCATACAAAACTTTCGAGTGGGGACTGCCCGATTTTAAAGGTCAAGGTCACGGTCAGGTCAAGGTCAAAGTCAAAACTGAAGTGGCTTATGGAAATGATCGTCATATACTGGCCCTCAGCACCAAATTTGGCACAACAGCACTGTAGGTCCATACAAACATTTTTGAGTGGGGGCTGCCCAATTTTAAAGGTGAAGCTCAAAGGTCAAATGTAGAGTGGCTTACGGGAATGATAACGACATGGTGGCCGAAAGCACCAAATTTGGTACAGTTGTAGTTAGGGCCATATATAACTTTTGAGAGGGGCTGCCCAATTTTAACCCTAACCTGAGGTTTAAAATACTATATTATGTTTGAAAAACAATCCTTGTTATTAGATAATGTATTAACTTACATAAATCCAAAATGACTGCCACAGTATGCAAAAGAAGCTAAGTTTTCCAGTGTATTTACATGTAGTTTAGAATTAAAGATTAACACAAGTTTAAACTTAATGTATATGATCAACACTTTCCTAAAACAAACACCAGCTAGTGGTTGTATGCATTGTCTACTAAAATTAAGCATTTAATCATTGAACAATACCCGATATTCCTGACTTTGGCATCAAAATGTGAGGGTTCTTCTGGTTGGAAACTTGGGTCAAGACAATGTAATAACTCCGATTTGTTGCTTGGTAGTCGAAGTCTCCCATGCAAGGACAATGCTGGTGGCCATGAGCGGTTTCCATGTTTAAAAAACTGGTCGAGATTGGTGTGACGGACTTGTGCAGCAATGAACAGCTGACTGAACAGATTACAGTCACTCTTTATTTGCTTGAATTGTTGTGTCACTTTTGTAATAACTCCGATTTGTTGCTTGGTAGTCGTAGTCTCCCATGCGAGGACAATGCTGGTGGCCATGAGTGGTTTCCATGTTTAAAAAACTGGTCCAGATTGGTGTGACGGACTTGTGCAGCAATGAACAGCTGACTGAACAGATTACAGTCACTCTTTATTTGCTTGAATTGTTGTGTCACTTTTGAGTTCATGGTAGTGAAGTGTAGATGCTTGAAGAGTGGAAGGTGGTTTTTCTTTATTGCCCTGTGGATTGATTCTTGTCTTTCAATCAGCACATCCTTGATATACTTGGAATACTGCTCATTACCCAACGTTTCCATCGTGTGCAGTGCTTGGACAGCCATATCATTCACACAATCATGTGTGTCCAAGGTCATGAGCTCCTTTGCTGCATCCATGAATGGATTCCCCATTGTCACTATGGCATCGCACATATTGTTGACCTGTTTATGGAACTTTTCCCGAGTTGAATGTCAGTAGTATGCCCTCAAAAGGGTGGAGTGCAATGTTGCATTGCATGTTGCATAATATTACGTAATGTTGCAAGAGTGCCACACCCCACCCCCTTTGTTACCAACCCTCTAAGCCAACAGTCAGTTGGCTTAGAAGGCTGAGAAATACATTGTTTATTATTCCTCCGTCATCTGTCTTAGAAAGCTGATAGCAATAATTAATTTAATTAAAGCGTATATTCTTCTGTCATCTGTCTTAGAGGGTTGAGCAGCCAGATAGAAATAATCATTTAATTAAAGCATATATTAATCATCCAGAGCCAGTTGGCTTAACAGTCAGTTGGCTTAGAAGGCTGAGAAATACATTGTTTATTATTCCACCGTCATCTGACTTAGAAAGTTGATAGCAATAACTAATTTAATTAAAGTATATATTAATCATCCAGAGCCAGTTGGCTTAACAGTCAGTTGGCTTAGAAGGCTGAGGATTACAGTGTTTATTATTCCATACAATGGGGATATATGTATACAGCTAAATAATACACACTGACACACACACACACACACATATATATATATATATATATATATATATATATATATTAGGCCGTTTCGAAAAATCGAAATTTATGATGGCTCAACGCACACATACTAAAAAAGTAATATGTCATGAATAAAGACTTCATGCAAAATATTAAGACAAGAGCTTATTGTTATCACACCCCTCAATGCATATCTATTTTACCCCTCATGAGAAAATTTTCATTTTTCTGGCAAATATATTTATTTATTTTGTGATGTCCTCTTAAATTTGGTATATAAAATTCATAAATAAAATTGGAAGATAAGTAGGTCATTTTCAGAAATGGTCCAGTAACCCCCCTATATTCTTTAGATAGAATTCTAGAAAATTCTTCCTTCAGGATAACTATTCTAGAATTTCCATTTTTTTCCCTTTATGGATATATGATGTTTTATTTGCTTTTTCATCTATAATTACTGATATTTTCACAAGTTTACTGTTCTAGAAAGGTTACTTCATGTTACTTTACAACTTTCTTACAGTAATCAAGTCATAATATAATTTAGGTGAGTGATTAATGATTATATTATATTATTATTAAGACTAACAGGTGGTAAAACTTTTTCCCTCAGAATTATGGCAAAAAACCAGAAACAAGTGTGAAGTCTGGTTGGTCGGACAAGTGCTGGAAGAGGGTTTTTCTGAGAAGCAGCTTCCAACTAACAGTGATGTCCTTAAACGTCTTTTTTATCACATTAAGGTGGGAAAGCAAAATGTCTCTGTAGCTTGCGCAACTGTAGCCAACGAAGTTATTGCTATGTGGGAAAAAGCCTCCTTAATTACATCCCACAAGCCTTATATTGTCTCAAAGCTTAAAAGGCTTTACAATAAGCATGAAGGGCTGGTCAAGAACCGAACTCGACGAACTCCTACCCAAGAGAAGAATGAAGCAGAATTTGTCACCAGCTTAAAGAAGCTTTTCGATGTAGCTCATTCAGAAGTGGAAACAGAAATAAATTGCAGGAGGATAAAGATTTTCTTAAGGATCAAAGGAACGATCGGAAAATGATTAATGGGTCCAGAAGACAAGGAGTTTTCAAGAAAGGCAAAAGCACGACAGATAAGCATGGAAAGAATGGAAAAACTTCGCAGGAAATCAAAGGAAGAAATGAGGCAATTGACAAAGGTTGTGGATCTCAACCAATGTGAAAATTCTGGTTCAGGAGGAAGTGAAGAATCATCTGGTGACGAATTGTTCTACAGAGCACTCTCATCATCATCTTCAAAAAAGGAGAAGCTTGAACCAGGTGTAATTGTTAGGGATAAAAAAGTTCTTGGCTGCTCTGGACCGCACTGGAACATCTGCAAGAGCTGCTATGCACATTGTGGCACCTGCCCTTTCAGCTGCTGGAGTGGAAATTGAAGAGATCACACTTTCATCATCCTCTATCTACAGGTCTCGGCGATCAACACGGATGCAGATGGGAGAAGACATTAAAGCCAGTTTCCAACCAAATACCCCTTTAATAATTCATTTTGATGGAAAGCTTCTTCCATCCATGCATGGGGGTAAGATTGATGTAATGCCCATTGTTGTGACTGGTGCAGGCGAATTAGAAAAATTACTGTCTATTCCAAAGCTTATTTCTGGAACGGAGAAGAAATGGGGAGAGCAGTTTTTAGATGTCTTGAAGCAATGGCCACAAGTAAATGAGTGGGTAGCAGGCCTTGTTTTGATACTACTGCAAGCAATACAGGTATCCATGCTGGGGCTTGTACCATCATCCAAAAGGCCCTTCAGAGATCACTCCTTTTTCTGGCATGCCACCACCATATCCACGAGCTTCTTATCACTGCAGTTTTTGACATGTTTTTCTTCTTCGGGTCCACAAATTCCCTTATTCAATCGATTCAGAGATTGTTGGGATAACATTGATCAGCAGAATTACAAGCCCTATGAACCCAATGATCTCACCTCAGAATCTTTAGGTCATTGGATCTTGAAGCACAGAGACAAGCTTATTTCTTTCATCAACTCCAAACTTCAAGAGGGCCACACTCGAGGTGACTACAGGGAATACTTAGAACTTGCACTTATCTTCCTTGGTTGTCCAATGCCTAAAACAAATAAAGGCTCTGATAGCAGATTCCACTACCCAGGAGCTTACAGCAGAGCTAGATGGATGGGAAAGGGCATCTATTCCTTAAAAGTTTACTTATTTAGGAACCAATTCCTTCTCACCCCTCATGAAAAAACAAGCTCTGATACGAATAAACGCCTTTTCAGTGACAGTTTATCTTCAAGCTTGGTATACATCTCCATCTCCAGTTGGAATTGATGCTCCAGCAAATGATTTGGCCCTCCTCAAGATGCTACATATCTACAAGATCCAGGTTGATAAGGAAGTGGGTGCTACAGCCCTCAAAAAACTTCAGAAACCATGGTTGGTACTTGAGTGAGGATCTTGTAGGATTTGGCTTTTTCTCAAACCTCGTGACTGAAGATGATAAGGTTCTAATGCTCCACAACCTTCACCACGCGCCTCCTCGAAAAGTGAGGGCAAGAAAGGTGGACCCCCGAATGTTGCAAAACCCCAATGACTTAAAGATTACCAGTTTTGTCACAACTCAAACACAAGACTTCTTCAAGTGTTTGAAAACAGAAATTCCCAAGAAACTTGAAGACATTGAGGAGCACCGTAATCGGGTCATGGCAGTCAAAGTAATCAATGACTGTGCTGAACGAGGAGTCAAACTGGCTACAGAGTTTAATGAGAAGCTCACAAAGAGTGAGGAAGAGAGACAACTGGCCTTTCAAATCATTGAAAATCAGAGAAAGGAGGTCCCTCAGCCACTGAAATCCCTATATTCTTAATCAATATATGTCTTAAATAGAATTTAAGTCGCTTTGTTTTAAAACATATTTTTCGTTCAGTCTTATATTTGCTCTAATTATCCATTAATGTAAAAGAAGTGCCATCTGAGGGGTGCCTTTTTATCATTCAAATAAAATGATATTTTGTCTATTTGTTTTTCTTCCTTTATATAAAAAAATAAAAGTGTGTGCGTTTATCAAAATTCAATTTGAAAAATTACCATATAATCGTGAAACGGTCTAATATATATATTATATATATATAATATATATGACTTTTAACCATGCGAACAAAGCATAACAATGGTTTTCCGAAAAGCTGAATTGAATTGATTTGTTAATATTTTAGAAAGACATTAAGCCTTCACGTTCCTTTCCTATTCTGTAAAGTGACCATATTACCTAAATATGACCGTAAGGAGTGCCCACCTTTCGCCGAATATGATTGTAGTAATGACAGACAAAGCCCCATTGTCCCACAACAGAAATATGCAGGTGTCTCTGAGAGCAAATCTAAATATTAAAAAACTTTTCGAAATTCCGGCATACTTGAATGAACTGGTTTTACCAACATACGGGTCTGATGCCCCACCCAGACCTGTTGGGGGTCTGCCAATCACCGTCCAGGAATACCTAAATGAGCTCGTTCTGAGATGTCTATAGCTAAATCCCGCCTACCCATCGTGGCTCCTCCCATTCATTGCTCGTGAAAAGGGAGCGTTACTCTCGGATTGGTCGAAAAAGCATTATCCGTAAACCAATAGGCAGTTAAATCACGTTTGTGGGTGGTAACATATACCCCTTATAAATGGGACACTTCAACGCTTAGAGTCAGTTTCTCCGGCTATTGAATCCCGCAACAATGGCGAATCTCTATAACTCTCCCGAGCTGTTTTTTGAAGGAGATCACGGAAGTCATGCGGCAGTGTATCTTTTCAGTGTCACAGATAAACGCGAACTTTTCTCGTTTCAGAGCATTGCTGAAAATTGTGACGAACTGCGCGAATCCACAATCAATTCAATTGAGATGTAAGTAGCTTATATATATATATATATGTATATATGTATATCGTAAACACTGATGAGATGTCATATTAAAGGCTTTGAAAATTAATTTGTGCTGCCTTCCATTTATATTTACCTTTTTAAATATGTGATCAAACTTAAAATACCTTCGTTTGAAATAAACGCGTTTACAAATTTAATTTTCATTCTCATATATATATATATATATATATATATATATATATATATATATATCGTAAACACTGATGTGATGTCATATTAAAGGCTTTGAAAATTAATTTGTGCCGCCTTCCATTTATTTACCAAAACGAGTTACCGCATCCAAATCCATGACATTTATTTTAATTACAGGACCGCCACGGAGTTAGACCGTGTTATAAACACTTTCGGCGAAAGGAGAGCTAGTGCTTCGCCGAGCACCCCACCCAGCGATCCCGAATTTGCAGACGAGCTAATGTGAGTGTTTTGACCCGTATAGTATTTTAAAAGTAGGTAAACTTTTCTACAAGGTAAATTATGCTCATTGATTTAACCGGCTCTTTTCTCGTTTATAATATAACCTGGCCTTTTCACGACCTATATATATATAACGTTTCAATCAGTGTTATCTTATAAAGAAGCCATAATTGCAAAGCATTTTCAGTTATTCTCTACATCTTTCATCACTATTTCCGTATATATATATATATATATATATATATATATATATATATATATATATATATTTCTTGTACAGCTAGGTTTTTAGAAACTAATGCACTTTTAAGAAGTGCATTCGTTTTTAAAAATAATTTTCTCTTTATTTTACAGGAGCGAAACGGAGTTAGAAGAGATTATAAAACTTTTGGAGAAAGGGTGGCGAACGAAGTGGTATCCACACCACGCTGCGAATCAGATGTCATGGTGTTGTCGCACAACACTCATCCGAATGCGCTGTCATCGCAGAGATTATGTAAGTATTTTTAGGATATTAACAAAACAACATTATTTTCATTTATTAAACATGTACAAAAAGGGGCAGCGCCCAATTCTTTATTGTTACAAATGTATATACAGATTTACACAATATAGAGCTTACAAATTACAGGGGGTTGCAACATGTGGGAATTTTTTTTTATCTGTCTGCATACATATTTATCGTTCATATTTGTGTCACACAAATCGAATAAATTTAAAAATTCACAAATCCCTTCCCACGCGACATGTGTATGAGAAACAAGATACAATATAGCCCACATGTTTCACTGTAAAAGCTTTGAAATTGATATGGGGCCCAAATTATCTCAGGCACACGTAATTGCGCGATAAAATTTACGATTGTCGAGTCATGCCATGGGGGGAGCCCAGTGAATCGAAGTAATATATCTTTCCTTAGTTTTAAAATAAATCGCAAACCAGTGAATTCCCTCGCCACCCGCAATGTCGGTGTTAACGATGGCCCCGTGCCAGTTTCTCGTGCTAGGTGCTTCATTATTTCATTCTTTGCAAAAACCCGATAAATTTGGAACGCGCGAAACAGTCACTTTTCATCCTCTCTGGAGTGTATTTGCATCCATTTTAAAAATCTGTGCTTATGTTACGGAAACGTCCAGTTCTATTAGGGCTGTGTTTCTAGATACATTAGTACACTAATAGGCGCGTCTGTAGGCTTGGCGAAATCCAAACGCACTGAAATCGCACCGGTCTGCTGCGGGTTTAAATGGGTACTTACGCCAGCAGTCAAGTCAGGCGTAACGTCAAATGAGTAAATATTAAACTGTTCCACAAATTCTTTCTGTGTTAGGCCGATTCCAAGTTCGTCACACACCCCTGTGTTATGGGCTAAACTGCTGTATGCTCTCGCGCAGAGCGGGAACACAGCATCTGACGAGTAGTCCATATTCATTGTCCCACCCAATGCGACGCCATTGATATATAAAGTAATATTTTTAAGCCAAAATTTTCAAACTTCAAGGCACTCTTTTTATAATCCCCATTCGTCGAAGCGTGGTCTTGCATCCCAATTAAAATCCTTTTAGGCAGTACTCCAAGAGCGATGTTTTCTATCTGTTTCGATGCCAATCCTGTGGGGATCGTGTACAGTTTGATCTGTACCCTGTTAATTGGGTATTTCACTGTGGTGTGTAACAGTTCTTTCTCAATTTCTATATGTTTCGCGGAACTTAGCTTCACTCGGCGTATACGCAAATATGCCTCCATGATATGGATCACAACAGGTTTCGCGCCTTCTTCTTGGTCAGCGCCCAGATTTATACAGATCTCAGGGCTCGTGCGGGTAAGCTTCAATTTCATATCTACCCCGTTCATAAGCAACTTCTCCTGGAATGTAAAGTCCGTGTGCAGGCGTCCAAAACATTCATATATCTTTTTTTAGAATTTTTAAATTTATCCTTTATACTACCCTCATCTTTAGTGTGGTAATACCCCTCGGCAGATAAAAAGGTATCCTTCGCTTCTTTTGAAAAGTTGAGGACATTTTCCAGATACGATCGTAGGTGGTAGTACCCCTGCCTGCCGAGATGTTAGTCTGATTTAAATATACGTCACACTGGCTGAATATGGTGTGCAGAAAGTTTGTTTCGGGGTATGCAGCATAATTATCATCGCAATCCGTTCCATCAGAATGAGCTATGCGTAGTTTAGTGTACATGTCCATACAACTCGGATCAAAAAAGTAAGGCCTGAGCTGGGTATCACGAACTCTATAGGGGCACTGGGTGAACTAATCGTGTTTAAAGGGTTAATTGTAATAAAGTCACTGTGCTCAATAGAAACTTGAGTTGGAGGCAGCTCAAAGAGGGATAGCTCCGATTTACAGCACTGTGAACTGCAAGGATGAATGAAACGTGCCATGGTGAGTTAGAAACAGTGCCACCTCCCCGACGAGTATCAGTCAATCTATGATCGTGAGAGTAGCGTCCGCAGTTTATATCAGTTAAAAAAATGATCGGTCATACGCTTAGAACACTTCTTTTTTGGGCCCTTTTACGTTTAATACCACGGGACCCCTTCTTCTTCCTAACAGTTCTCTTCTTTACACCACGTGTTGGTACCCCCTTCTTCCTATCAATTCTCTTCTTTCCTCCGCCACGCATTTTCTCTTAGCATCTTTGATGATTTCATCCCGTGTACGTTTTAAATGTTTTTTTAGAGCTTCTTTAGGTTTAGTTCCCGAGCATTTCCTCTGCTGCGTTAAAACCTGTTTGTAACGCCTTCCTCCCAAGGTACCTAGCCCCCCTCTTCAGTAGTGGTACAGCTGTGCGCAGTATGGATGAAAAAATGGACCCAAGTCCACTACCACGCTGGTATCTCACCCCTCGGTATACCGTGAATGGTTTCCTGGACATTATAACTCAGTGCGCCGAAAGTGTAGCTTCACTGTTAAGCTCCCGTCGCCGAATGGAAAATTTTTACCCTCAATCGTTCTTATATATATTGAGATATTAGTTATTAGATTAATTGAGACAATCAAATAATGGGGTCTGTCATATGTAATACTCAAGCTCCGTCCTCTATGGTTGGGAATGTGCGCTACGCGCAGCAGTCGTGCCTGAGTATCCCCAACAAATTGGTGTTCCGCTATATTGCTGTAAATATAGCACATGTCTGGAGGCTGAGAGCTTACATCCAATTTCTCCATCTTCAGCTGATACACTAAGTTGGACAAGTCAGCCGGTGCCTCATGAAAGGTGTCTCTTTGGAAGCTGCTCGATAACGCCCCTCGGTTATAATTTTGAACACTCTTCCGTCTTTAAGATTTCTGTTAGGCTTTGATTTTAGCATTAGAGTATGTGCAGTGCCTCCTCCGTTTACGAATTCGCATATTAAATCATTCGTAAGGTGTGAGTTTTTTAAACATATGTTTAAGTCTCTCACAACATCCTCAACCGAGCCATAACGCCCCGGTCCTAGTGTCACAGTTGTACTGAAAAACTGTGCGACCTTAGTCCGGGCGATACCTATAGTTTCATCCCGAGTTACCCCGCCGGCTTTTGCACACTCATCACAGTTTCTAAGAATTGTAAAAACGGCATCTTTATATTCAATATTTAAAAAGACGGTATCCAGCTGAATTTCACATATCCCCACCTCATACGAATCACGACCCAATTCAATGGGACCATGGAGTTCTGTTACAAAATTGGCTAGTGTGTTGTTCGGATGTACAGACAGGGATGATGAGGACGGGAGCGTGGCGTAGAAATGGTTGGGGGCCATGCTGCATACTAATTAAGCTTCATGACTGCATCAGCTTTTATATAGGTATTGAAGCTTTCCAGGTAACCTAGCCACTTCACCAGGTACATTTTTCTCTTTCCTGTACCTTTGGTTGCTAAAATTTTCTCAATTTTAAACACATTTTTTCCAAAATTAAATGCCACTTTCTGAAGTTCCTCGCGGTAAAGCCCCCCCCGAGATTTCTTCCACATTCAAATCTTCAACGTAATGCATCATTATCTCGCCTTTAGGCCTCATAGCCCTAACTTTAAAAATCCCGCGTGTCCATCCTTGCTCAAAACCCTTCGCGAATTTATTTCCCGAACGTGACAACCTTACATAATCATTGATTTTGAAACGCACAGATTGTGGTGGCGGTGGTGGTGGTGGTCCATCACTTCTCGGACGCCTGCCTCTTTCTAAAACATCGTTAGGCGTTGCACCGATCGTACGGTGGTGTGAGCGGTTGTAAGATGAAGCCAGTGAATCGAGAACGTTTATATATCTGAGCATGCTTTTATGTGTAAAATAACGGTGCATACGTTCCTTTATGGTACGTTGAACTCTTTCAGCTAAAGATGCTTTATGTATAGAGTTGGAAGTGTAATAGCTGATATTAAACTCTAACAACGTTCTGAAAAGCGCGCCCTATAAATTCTTTCCCCACGTCCGTACAAAAGTAGCCAGGAATCCTGTTTTCCTTCAACATCAGTGTTTTGGACTTTCAGGCGATTTATTTTTCAGGGGAACTAGCCACAGGTATCTAGAGAATACATCTATTATGAATAGGATGTAGCGGTAACCATCGTTGTACACCGAATATCTTTGCATGTCTGTTAAATCTGCCTGCCAAATAGAATCAATCGAAGCGGCTGTTGTCTTTGCTTTTTTAAACCTTTTTCTCACCGGTTTATGAAGTGTGTAAGCATCCTGGGCACGCAAAAATCTCTCAACATCCTTTTTCCTTACACCATAAGTACCTCTGTACAGTCTATTAACGCCACTATAGGATGCTGGGCAAGAAATGTCATAATAGTGCTTACTTAATACGTTAGCCATTTGTGTATTTTAGAGGCACGTGGATAAGGTTGGCCTTCTACTCTTTTCTTTCTTCTCTTCAGAGACACTGCAGCTGTTGTGGGTGAAGGTGTACTCAGTTGTGACACGTGCGATGCATGCTCCAAGTCTTTTAACCTATTCAGATTACCTATCAGTGTTTTGGGGACATTTATTTGCTGTAGTCTTGCCTTAATATGCCTCCATCCTGTTGGTGATGGCCTGTCCCACTTTCTCACCAGACCATGAACAATATCAACGATATTGGACCCTTGCACCCTTGATCCATCAACAATGACCTCGCCTGTGTCTGCCCACTGTATGACGGGGTCCTCACTCAATAGATTATAAAGACTTAACCCTTTACTCCTCAATGTATGGGGGAGGCTGTTTTTTAGCACATGTTCGATGTGCTGTGTTCCGTTACTCTTTGGTTGCTCAGGCCCTGTACCACTATGCTCAGCGCTACTCGAGCTGTGCCTCACGGGAAGCTCTGTAGGATGTTTATAAGCTTCGTACTCGTGAAGAAATTTCTGCAAAGCCTCTTGATACAAAACCCTTTTCTCATCAGGCATCTTTTCACTGTTTAATAGGGATAGTAGCTCACTCTCCATTTTTTTAAGCCTACTTTTACGGGGCTCTAGAGCAGAGTCTGGGGTCCTTTAATGAAGCATACAGCTCGTGCGGGATCACAACCACCTTCTTCATTATATTAGTCTAGTCAGTAAAGGACCCAAAATTGAAAATAAGATGGGTACGAACGAACCGCCTCTTTGTACAATAATTCGCTTTTTCTTACCCACAGTCTGACTTTTATACGCGAGCGTACGTATTATGTTCTTGTAACGACGTAAGCGAGCCTTCTGACAGGATTTCAGTGGAACATTACATTTTATAACATTTAGGCAGATTTCGCAGATGCATTTTAAAAAGTCAGAATCGATATTTTTAGCAAGCATCTGCTGCAACGACCGAGGCAGTCGTTGATAGATTTTTGTTAATTCAAGGTATTTCTTTAGCCTATTCATCATTCTGGAATGTACACGGTTTCAGGCTCGTTTGGAAATATATTCGTTCTTAGAAGTACCCTAAACGTGTTTCGCGGGTGAAGGTCACAAAGCAAATATCCATAACGCTGCTTTGTGACCTCTTTATAAACCTCCAAAAACTCCTTACGCTCACTCGGGAACATTTGACTGGATAATACCCCAATTTGTGACATCATCTCTACGTTGAGCGAATAAGACTAGATATTGCGTATTTAACGATACATCGCGCATGTATCTATTTTTGAAAAATAGATTCTGATTGATGAAGAACACGCTTATGTTAAGTTGGTGGGAGAATACTGTAAATGTCTCGGCAAACGTTTTATCCATCTCCAACATGAGGTCGTCAATTACGATGACTGTATGTTCATTTCCCTTTAGTGAATTAGCGTCATAGACCCCCTTATGGAACAAAACATCGTCCTGGTACTCGTTGAACACTGTTTGATATGTCGAATAGCACCATATAACATCCTGTAGGTCCAGATATAATACATGTGGATGGGCTCGTGAATCTGAATTTTTCTACAGCATCCATTTCTAACACGTCACACCCCTAAGTGACTCATTTACAGAATATCACAAATAACGAGTTCTGCTCCTTATATTTTGTTTTCTTCTTCCACAGAACCATGAATGACGACGATGTACACCCACCATCATCGACATCACGGGTGAATCCATTGGCCGTGCATCTACAGGGCCCATACCCTCAACGGCGGCACGCTCAAAGCGGCGACACGCTGAAGAGTCCTCCACGTCAGGTATAAAGCGCGCGAAATACGCGCCGGTTGATGGACAATCCGCGGTACAACCCCAACCCTCAACGTCTTACGCTACCAACCCTACATCAGCTTCCTCGACCCCTTGTACTTCCTCCACAGCCCCCACCCGTTCTGTAGAGTCTGCTGTAATAGACCCCCAGCCCTCAACGTCTTACGGCGCAATCCCCACATCGTCCAATATAGGCACTCGTCCATCCTCCTCAGCGGTGACTCGTTCTGTTGAGGATGATATAACGTTTGAGTTGGTGCGCTCCGCAACCCCGACCCCAGCCTTGACTAGAAATCGGTATATAGTCAGGGTTGACCCTAGATCCCTGTATAGCAATGGAATTGAGCGCGGGCTACGTCGCGTTGTAGAGCGCATTGTAGAGTTTGCCCTTCAGAACCGCGACGAGCGTGAAGTCAGGACGAGTCTGTCCTTCGGTTTCGGCTCAGATGATAACGATGTAGATGATTTTTGGGTGGTAGTGCCATTTAGACGTTTGGCTGCTGAGATGTAGATATATATTAGCGCGTATAAAGCAAGCCGCCCAAAGTAGTATAGCATTCAATATGGACAACTTCACGGTAAATATTGACCGTGTATTCCGTGTTGCGGGTCATAGTGCCACACCTTACACTCTTAACTTCAATTCTCAGGCTATTTATAGAAGGCATATAAACGTCGATCGTGGTTGCGGCTTTATAGCAGTAGTCCTAGCACGTATGTTTACTGTACAAAATACGAAACCGACAATTTGGTTGCCTACGATCGTGGAGCGTGCCCGTAAACTAGCTGTAGACTGTGAACTTGAATTTGACTGTAATATGGGTCCTGAAGAGCTGAGAAGGGTAGAACAGGAAATGAATGTCCGTATAGTGGTATTTGGCCTGGATGATCGTCGTAGGACTGTGTATGTTTTTAAAAGCAGTGTGAGAGATCGTACAAGACCCCTACTTATTTTAGGACTGTCAGGTACAACGTATCTCCCCATCCGTAATATAAGGTGCCTTTACGCGAGTTATGATAAAAGTCGAAAATATGGGCGACATCATGATTTGTGTAAGGGTGTCTCGAGTTTGCAGATGATATAGTGAAACATTGTAAAGATTGCCACATGGTATGTGAGCAGTGTAAAAGCCCCAAATGTGAAAGCCGTGTAGTTGAAGCTGAGAAGAGGGATTGTAATGTGTGTAGACGCACATTTTTCAACAATAACTGTTTTGAGCTCCATAAATCAATTGGCACGTGCAGGAAAATGAGAATCTGTGAATGTGGCATGTTTCACACCTTGAATGGTAGCGGAAATTTCAAGCACAAGTGTGACGAAATTCACTGTTCTACATGCCATGAGAAATATAAGGCGGATGGCGTAAAGCATGTATGTTATATGAAAGACGCAAAGCCTAAAAGCAGCCCTTGTATAACTGTATACTACGATATAGAAACATATACGAACCGAAACCAAAGAGGTAGTTCCACATTTACTTGTGAGCCAGACTATCTGCGACGAGTGTATGGAGATCGAGTGTGATGAGTGTCCAAATGTGGTAAACGGACAAACGTTTTTAAAACGAATGTCCACGATAGCCCTGTGAAACTATTTGTGTCCTATATTGTCAAGTTAGCCGACAAGTTCAAAAAAATGACTGTGTATATTCTTGCCCATAACGGGGCAAAATTTGACACACAGTTCCTTTATAAGGAGCTGCTCGAGCACGAGTCCTCTGAGATATTTACAGGTGATCCCTTGAAAAGAGGAAACAAACTTATACAGATGCAAATAAGAGGTAATGTGCAATTTAAAGATACTTTATTATTCACGCCTTGTAAATTAGCAAAGCTACCCAAGGTGATGGGGGTAGCAGCTGAAGTATCAAAAGGCTACTTCCCTTACACTTTCCTCACTAGCGAGACTTTAAATTACGTGGGGCTACCTCCACCCAAACATTATTTTAACTATGTTGTATGAGTGCAGATGAACGTGAAGACTTTGATCGATACTACAGCAGTTTTAATGAACGTAATCCTTATAATATAGCTGATGAATGTGAGCGTTATTGCGTGAATGATGTGCGCGTGCTTAGAGTATGTTTCCAAGCCTTTAGAAGATGTACATAGGCCGTTTCAAATGCGATCCGCTGCAAGTCGCAACCACCATCGCGTCACTATGCTTTACGGTGTTCAAGAATAACTTCATGCCTAAAGCCACCTTAGCCATTATTCACAGAAACAACCCCCGCAGTTACGGCCACAAGGCTATTTACTGGCTCATACACCTACAGCAACAGACAGGTGTATACATAAAGCACGCCCGCAACACGGGTGAAGTACCCATTAAGATTAATGGTCGTGTTTTTTGGGTTGATGGACTAAGTGAAAACCGTGTCACTGGTGTGAAGACTGTGTACTCCTTTAACGGATGCTGGTGGCATGGATGCCCCCGTCCTGAGTGCGGAATCGCCGGAGATATCCACGGTAGATCTCCTGCCGACTGTCTTGCATGGACCCGCACCCGCGATCAACTTATAGGGTCCCAGTTCACTCACAAAGTCTTGTGGGAGCATGAATATGATGCACGGATGGAGACAGACGAGGTGTACCGTGAGGAAATAAACACGATCAAGCGTTCAATGGTACTGGATCCTCTCAAATGCGGTGATAGCTTGTTCGGTGGGCGTACAAATCCCTTCAAGCTATACTTTCCACCTACGGAGGGTGAAACTTCACTACTACGACTTCTGTTCTTTATACCCATACGTGATGAAGAACAACCCGTACCCCGTGGGTGCTCCTGAGAAATTGGTGGGCCTAGCCTGCCCTCCATCAATGAATTTTCAAGAAATTTGAATGATCGCTACTTTGGGCTCTCTTTCGTAGACGTGCTCCCCCTCGCGAATTATGGATGCCGATCTTACCCGTCGTCATTGACCACAAGCTCATGTTTCCCCTGTGCGTGAAGTGTGCGGAAGAGAATAACGGTAATTGTAACCATACACCCCACCAGCGTAAGATCAGAGGCGTATATACAAGTCCTGAGCTGGCCCTAGCCGTACGCCATGGGTATAGAATACTGAAGATACATGAGGTTTGGAGGTTTCAGAAGCTACCCAACCTTTTCACACCGTATATAAACGCATTTTTGAAGGATAAGGTTGAGGCATCAGGGTATCCGCGAGGAGTTGACACCGAAGATGAAAAGTCTGCCTATATTCAACGTTACCGCGACCACGAAGGTATACAACTTGATCGCGCCCAAATTGCAAAGAATCCTGGCAAGCGCTTTAGTGCAAAGTTGTGTCTAAACAGTCTATGGGGAAAATTTGCACAGAATACTGGCAAGGGAACGTTCATTTGGCACAAAGCTATAGCGAAGTCTGGGATTATGCCAACGCACCCGATAAAGAAGTCATGGAAATCGTGAATGTAGGTAATACTTACATAATAAAGTACAACAACACTGAATTGGCCACAGATACCTCAAGGGTTACAAACATTCCTGTAGCCAGCTTCACAACAGCCTACGCCCGCATCAAACTTTGGGGTCTATTGCATTCTCTTGGGCAGAGAGTCTTGTATGCCGATACAGATAGCGTGATATTCACAGCGAGGGAGGGTGAATACATGCCTGCATTGGTGAATTCCTCGGCGAGCTCACTGATGAGATCAAGGATGAGTATGGGGACAATGCATACGCCGACTCTTTTGTCTCAACAGGACCTAAAACTTATGGGGTACGGGTGAGGATAGGGAATGAAACGAAATATATCGTGAAGGCAAAGGGTATCACGCTTAACCAAGCGAATCGGCGGGTCGTTAACTTTGATTCGCTGAAGGATCTAGTGTGTTTGGACGATGATGAGGGCGAACGGCCTCCCCAACTAGTTGTAGGCACCCACAATTTTCGGGCGCAGAAGCTGGGGGGTGAAGGAACTTAGGGGTACAAAGGTGTGCCGTAACACCTATAGGAAACGTTACCAGTTACCTGGTACCTATGATACCGTACCCTTTGGTTACCATAAACTTTGATGGGTCTATTGCTACCTTATTCATCACACATTTGTAAATATATATGTATTGAGAACAATCTTTGATGTGCCTATTGTTAACTTATTTATTGCACGTATTTCTAAATATGTACATGCTGATTATTTCGTTTATTAAATAAATCGTGCATCGACTTGTGTTTCACTTTGCGTGTGTGCGTGTGTACAGTAAAGTTAAGCCCCGCCCACTGTAAGACCGGGGACGTGATTCATCCCGTAGCCTGAGCAGACCTCTGTCCCCGCGTTCTCAGTTGACCTCTGTATACCCTTGAGCTCAGACGTGTATTCTCTCCCGCGTAGAAGAAAATGGCCACCTTTAATATCGCGTGTTCAACATTTATGAAGTGGTATTCAGTAAAGGGCGTAGATGTAGTGGATACTGAAAAACTCCCTATCCCAGCCTCCTTTGACTCTTTTAAGGATGCATTGAATCGTGCGAAGGGTCAGGCTATTCAAATACTCTACGGATATTCTGGCGAGGGGGTTGTAGGATTTCGCAGTACAGACGATGTACTGAAGTATGTTGTAGAACTAAGCTTTATAAAGGCACACGTGCACCGCGTGGTAGAAGAAGCGGCACGCTCAGAAGCTAAACAACAGTTATGGGTAGTGAGCCTTGTGGATGAGTGGTGTGATAAACGGTATTATATCATGCTACACCATGTCGATTACTCATACCCTACGACTGAAAATGTGAATCTCGTTATCATGGACAATCTTAAGTATTTTTACCACTACATTAATATATATCATGATGAGGTTTGTAGTGAGGTTGTGGCTAAAGGGTTATGTGAGTTTTTAACAGATTTTAGAGATGAGTATCGCCTGTTAAATAAAAAGCCTAAATATGAACATATGTTTCTCTCTAACAGCGCCCCGCAGTGTGAAGATTTTTAGGAGAGATAAAACATTATAAAATGTGCCTAGTTCATGAAATTTACCCTGAGGGAAACTGTCTGGTGCGTATTCGGGGGAGTGGTAGTGATAAAACGTTAAAACCGAAATTAGTTCTTGTACCGGAAAATTTCTCAAAACGCCTACCCAGTATAATGGGGTACAACAATTCATGTTGGGCCAGCTCCGCACAGGTTTCATTAGATTATGGTGCGACTCGCACCTCACGGATCATACGGGTTCGAACAAACCCATTCACGTATCATCAGGGTGAGTCAACCGCCCATCGAACCGTTCCTGCCTACCTGCGTGCCTCACGCGGCTCATAGTCTCTCAGAGCTTGCACCGAGTGGATGTGCCATAGTCATCTCGATGAATACGATGGAACTCCCTTTGAGAAGCATTCTCAACGCCTCGTACGACGTCTCCGTGACGAAGTCGTTGCGTGTGTTCAGGCGGGAAACCGGCACCATTAACTGTGTGCTTGAAACGAACAGTAGACCTGCGAGCAAGCGCAACGTTATTTATTTAAATCTTGAGGAGATGCATAAAATCTTCGCGGTAGTTGAGAGGTGGGCTGAGGACCGCTATAAAATACCAGCTGACGTAGGTATAATAAGAGAGGTGATTAGTGAAGCCTCCTCATATACCGTTGTTTGTACATTGAGTGTAAATAACAATCAACCATGCGTTGATATACGATTGATGTGGAAGAACACGCTGATAATGGCGTTCTTGTTCCTACACGAAACCGTTTCATCCTCGACAGAATGTTTGAGATCGTTGGATTCCGTAAGCTGAAGCCTATATTAGACACACGTATCTCAGACATGATTTACTTTGACAAATACTTGAATACGCTTACACCGCTCTGCTCGACGGATTTGTTGAATGTAGGAATGTGCAGGGAGAGAACGGGCTAGATCTGGATGCGTATTTAAAAGGCTTAGACTCTTCGAAATATCCCGAGCTTTGGTACAAAACGCTTGAGAGGTACAGAGCTGAGCTCGCCTACACTGTCCACCCTGAAGAACTGTAGCTCTATATAGTAGATAGGTGCCGTTACGACTTGGAAGATTATTTCAATTGCTGCTATGCCGGGTGAAGAAGAGTTCACGATTGAAAAATTCGGTACGTTAAGAAAAAACCCTCGATTGGAAAGGCTTTTCACTCCATCTTAGACCTACAGTTTAACGTGGAATCCGAACCACGCCCGACCAGTAGCCCAGCGTCTAGGCCACCCAGGGTACCCATTTATCTACCAACCACTTTCTTTATTGTGTGGAAGGATGAACAGCTGGGTTTTGCTGCGCGCCGACAATATATATATATATATATATATATATATATATATATATATATATATATATATATATATATATATATGAGAGAGAGAGAGAGAGGAGAGAGAGAGAGAGAGAGAGAGAGAGAAAATTCTTCAGAAGCTCTCTGAAAAGAACTTTCCAAACTCTGTAACACGCTATGATGTGTAGAGGACGTAATTTTTGCGATATTAAATATTAAATTGTTTCATTTTCACTGTACGAGTACATTGTCGTATGTGAGAATGTCAGTTCGTGTTTTGTTTACCGTCTCCTTCTTCAGCATGAATTATAATCATAGTCCTTAACTGCATTTAAGAATTCAACAAATAAAAATTAGTTATTAAATCGCTCCTTTTAAACCCCTCCTTTTAAATTCCATTTTAAACCCCTCTTTAAGTTCCTCTAGCCTTCAGTTTGATTAAAGTACTCAATAGGAATACATGATAATAGAAACGAAGCACCATAACATATGATAATAAAAACCCACTCTAATAGACACAGTTTATTTCCAAAACAGTTTCGATGCCCACTGGCATCCTCTTCGGGTGGATACAGAAAAACGAATGAACGAGATCTAACCTAGGTGCGAATTTCTTAATGGTCTCTGGATTGTTTCCTTCTCGCCTTTTTCATTCGTTTTCCGGTTTATAATTTCTGTAATAATAAACAACAATGTAATAATAAATGTAATAATAAATTTATAATTTCTGTAATAAATAATAATGCAATAATAAATGTAATAATAAATGTAATAAATGTAATAATAAATGTAATAATTATGTAAAAAATAATAGAATCTTTATGTATAGAACAAGTAGATAATTTTAATTTGTGCGAATGTACAGTATTTATAAGCGGGACCCTTTAATGCCCTTCCGGTGTCGGGAGAACGGGATCTATCCTATGTGTGAATTTCTCAGTGGTCCCTGGACTGTTTTCCCTCTTGTTTTTAGTTCATTCGTTTTTCTGTATCCACCCGAAGAGGATGCCAGTGGGCATCGAAACTGTTGTGGAAATAAACTCTCTCTATTAGAGTGGGTTTTTATTATCATATTTTGACCTTCATGTAGAAAAGTGAAATTTTTTTGCATTTACCATAACATAAATGAGGGGTCCCGCGTCTTAAGGTACCTAAGCGCCAAAATTAAAATTCGCCAGAAATCGCCTCCAAAGTTCAGCAATATTCTGGCAATAGTATCTCTGTTATTAATTGAGCTAGAAGTTAACTTTTGGCTAAATTAGAGTTCTAAGTATGCTAATGAAGATGTTAATGAGTTTCTGGAATAGATTTTCATATTTTATATGCATATTTTTAAATTTTTTTATTTTCTTATTATGCCGAACTTTGGGTGCGATTTCTGGCACAGAATGATTCCATTGATTTTTCATCACTATCACTAGTACGGTGAAACATTGCTGCACACGTTGATAATAGTTAGAAGCCGGGTGAATAGAATAATCCACGCAATATTCAGCAATATGAGCACGAACACAGGACGCCTGCTGACAGCAACGCGAGTCTTAAGGTACTGGCGGGATGTTTGTGTCGTGTCCCTCTCGGCGCGCGGAGCGGGTGGCCAATCAGAAAGCAGAGCGGCGTGGCTGCCATGTTTTCATTGGCTCGCGCTCCTCCTGCTGTTCCCGCCACCCAGAGACCGAGCGTCCCACCCCCACCCCAGTTGACGGGGATATTGGGGCCTTAAGACGCGCATCACATCTGAGCGGCAGAGCCCAACTGGCGATGAAGGTGAAAAAAGTAGTTCGCTTCATAAGGTTTCCATACTTCTAGTGTCGTAAGGTCATTATAACCCAAACCACGCGATAGAGGAAGGGTAAAAATAGTGATATCCATCAAAAATACGTTTTCGGCTGTGGTGGCGCTTAAGTACCTTAAGACGCGCGACCCCTCAAATTAACCAAGTCAAATATAGATTATTTTGATAATAACAAAAGAGTAACGATGAATCAGTAGTTTTTGAGAAACAAAAATTCATAGTAGACACCTGAGGAATTAATTCCTCTATTTGTTGAGACTAGTTATGCAACAACGCTCAAATTGCAAAAGTGGGAAGATGAAGACATCCTTGCTTTTAATCGTAGCACTGTGACGTAACACACCTCGTTTTATCGTGACATTCCGAAGGGTTGTTTTAGTTTAAAAGAGAGTTTGTGCAGATTTGGTTGTATCACTGCAACGTTACAAACTCACATAAGACATATTTATTTTCAGTGTTACTCGTTCTGACTGTATATATATATTATATTTACACATACACATTTCTCTGTATTATAAACAAACAAGTAAGTTCATTTTTTTATTTGTATCATATATTTATTTAATTTTATTAATTCAGATCAGGGTTTTTGTACAGTGAGTTCGCATAAAAAATTTAACTTTATTTAAGTTAATTTAGCATTATTTAACGCGTTCTTTAACCTACTGAAAACAAAGTACAGTTTGATTCAAAAGTCACGATCGGGTGAAATATATTCATTTTACTATTTACATAATATGATTTTAAGAACAGAAAACTTCACACATTAAATTTGTGCGTGGATTCCATCCAGTACATTTGCCAACGATCGGAGCAAAATGGCAAATAAACGAAGTCGGGGGTTCTAACCCCGAAGATGCTGGTAGTAATAATACAAGAATTAGAGAAAATGGGCCGCATTAGTCCTTGCTCATTATTATTATCATGTGCGATGACAGGTTGAAACTTGCAGGTTTGCTACTTTAAAATCAAGGTTAGGAAAAAGCCGATCAGATCGTAACTTGTTGCTCACCCTGTGGATTTATACATATAATAACTTTTGGCTCACCCTGTAGATGTATAATAAACAGGAAACAAAATTTTGTTTTGGCGATTAATCTTAGATATAATGATAAATTTTACGTTTTTAATCCTGTTTCAGTTATGATTTTAGTGATGTTAAATGATGTTTGTGGTTATTTAACCACATTCGTAACGACAACGGTCACGTGACGAAGTCGGCATACAGCTTTACGTGGGATTCACAATATTTAAGGGCCGCTGCATCGTTCGAACGCAGAAGAGGGTCACCCATCCAACTACTGAACGGACCCAACGTCGCTTAACTCCCGCTCATCTAACGGGAAGCGGTTTTGCGATGTGGCAAAGATGTAGAATAATGATTTTATTAATCATTATAAAATATTACTCAACAAATGCAAGTTATTTTACCAATATTATGAAGGAATTGTCGAATTTAGTGAATTATCAACTAATTATTATTTTTTGGTTGCACGATTTTTTTTAATGAATACCAAATTGATGTGAATGTAATTTAACCTAATTTTACCTTCCCTATAACCTAATTTTTATACCTAACACGAACTTGACCTAGCCTTGCTTTACTTTAACTTTACTTAACGTAATCTAACCTATGAAATAGAGCAAAACGAACGTTTGCGCTTCAAAGTTGTCCGTCTTGCAAATATTGCAATTTAATGTATAGTTTAGAAATATTTAAATTGGGCGAAAGTGATTTAACCCTTTCGGTGCTGCATGTGCGGGAGGAACGTATGTCCCACAGAGAGCGTTTCTTTTACGCCCATTTAAATGCGGGCGTGAAAAATTAAGATCGTAAGCATACGTAATTAGTCTGTGGTGATTATTCGTACGTCGTACGTAGTTTGGTCTTAAAAGGTTAATTTTTGTGATAGTTTACTTTCATATTGGTCTGTTGTCGTTTCAGTAATTTTGGTGCATTTGAAGGCTACTGAAAAAGAGCTTTTGTTTTTCCATTTCGAATTTGTTGTCTGTTGGTCACAATTTAATGGTGTCCCTCCTGTTGTTCTCAAGAACTGCGCTTCTGCGGTGACACCCTGCCTAGGAACTTCTCGTTCCTGCTGGAAGTTCGCTTTCATTCAGTCTGTTCCAAAGATGTTGCCTTATTCGCTCTTCACTATTGCTGTTATAACGGACTGCTCTTCTGAATTCTCTAACTGCACACGTTCTCCTTTAAGAGAATGCTCGACTTTCCCCTTTGCTCTCCAACTCTCTTACGCAAGGGTTAATCGGTATGCCCACTCTTTCAACTATTAACCAAATGGTCAACTCTGGAACAACCTTCCTAGATCCATCTTTTCCCCTGTCTATGGCCTCCAATCTTTCAAACGCAGAGTGTCCAGGCACCTCGAAAACTTTGGACTTTGATTTTGACTCTTCTTTTTCTATCGGGTGGGGGCATTTCTTGACTCCTCCTTCCTACATCAAAAAATTACTGAACTAAATGGAATGAATTCTAAAAATCAAAAGAGCAATTCCCTTCATCTGGCTTTGCGCAAATAACTTAAATTACTGATAAATATAGACTTAAAATTGGAAGAGGAACTGTGACGAACCCGCTACTTGTGGTTTCTCTAATTTTGACCATGAACATGATACGATGGAGAACCAAGGACTGTCTCAAACTAGTGTGGGAAATCGGAATCGGGTGCAGTGAAGAGTTCTCTGCAAGTAATTCATTTGGCTCGACCTATCTCCCTTTTAAAGGGGATTTAATTTTCCATGTTGGTGGCGTTACTTTTATCAGTGCGTTCTGAATGACATTAAATGGATTAAACAAACCAATCGGATCTTTTAACCAATCAATAGGTACGATTGAGATATGAAGGAAATAAAATGATGAACCAAATGACTAAAGAGCCAGTCAACCAAATCTGTTTTGTAAGGATGACAGACTTCATAGATGAGTGATTCAAGGTCATATTAATTCATCTTGCATGGAGTACAATTCCTAACAATGAAGCTAAAATTCTCGTTCTCTGATAATGATAAGTTAAGATAAGTGAAGATAAATGAGAAGAAACAAAGTTATGTACAAATAAAACAAAGCTAAAATAACAGTAACTTCATTGCGGAAGCTGTTATCGAGTCGTGAGAAGAAAGACCAATTTTCATTTTATATATTAATTTTTTACATTTTAAATCTATAAATCTTTTACATTCCATATTTTGTATTAAATATTTGTAAATATTTATAGAGGAAACGTTACGCAAATGGTATAAATATGCGACTGTAATGATCATATGCATTACAGTTTGGATTATGAAGCATTTAATGAGATTACGGCTTCTGGCAAATCAAGGGCATTTAGTTTCTCGAAAGTCCTTCTCCGCACCTGGCAAAAATAACTGAATATCCAGGAAAAACACTAGATACAGGGTGTCTTAGAGGTTTGCCTACCATATTTATAGGTGCGCATGACCTGAGTCTGTGGTGGGCGACTTCTGAGACACCCTTCAGTTTAATTAATATCATTATTACAGGCTGATAATATACGTGCATTTCTCAATAACGTTAATTTGAATATTAAAGTAGTACAAATTTGGAATTTTATAAGGAAATAAAGTTTAACAAAAACCTAATATTGACCTTTCCTTATTAATAGTCTTATTGAATTTGAAAATATTTTCAGAAGTTTCCCCGTTATTCAATTTATCTTCGTTTTCTATAGCTACGAGATTCACTCACTCTCTCTCCCTTTCCAATTATTTTGATCTTATTTTGTCTGTCGTTTTGCCATTTTGATTTAACAATAAAATATATACTCGGGAAGCCAAGTGCATTTCTGTATGGAGTTCATGCACCTTAAAATTTCAGCTGGTGAGACCCACACCTTCCACCCCAGAACAAATTTGAATTTCATATTTTTTCACGCTAATTGGGGAATTTTTACTCTTAAAATTAATGATTTTTTTTAATTTAGAGGTACTGAATGGTCATAAAAAATATTTTAATTGAAGCAACATTTTTCTTATGAAAGTAATTCTTTTATATTTATGCTTGTTTTTAAAGTGACTTTATTGAGCAGACGCTTTTGAAGGTGGTTGTAATTGTGTCACACATTCAGTTTTGTACACTTCTTATGTGGAGTTAAACTCGTATAAAATATGAAATTCGTTTTATGTAAATATTAAGTTAAGTTTGGTGCTTTCACAAACGCATGGATTTTTTTGGATTGAAAAACTGTAAGAAAAATTCGTTTATTAAATAGAGAATATAATTTTTGGCGTATGAGACACTCGCAAATAAGGTACTTATTATTACGACTCTTTGCCAAATATCTGTACAGTCTGACCAGGCGAAGCTCTTCAAGTCGTAGTTTAATGCTGACAAATTAGGTGTGTTCTACCTACACAAAACATTAACGGTTACTGAAGTTATCCTTACAGTGTCTGCATTTGCGCCAAAATGTGTTCGTTTCATATCGTTTCCTTTGTGCCACATGAAAGAGACACCTTGTTCCGTCTCTATTACGAAAGGTTAGGTTAGGTTAGATTGCTTAGGTTAGGTTGGGTTGCTTAGGTTAGGTTAGTTGGACAACTGAAAGCTACATTTTGACGAAAATGAAGCCCAAGGCTCATTTAACATCAAGGGATTTCCAGGTACTCTTCTATATGCCACATATTGCTTGTACAATATGTCACAGTTGCTTTCATCGCATTTGCAACATCTATTTCATAATATCATTTACGATGTAAAAATAAAACCCAGTTTAGTCAAATTTGTCACTTCACTATTTATATTGTATAAAAATTCATTTTTACAGAATACTGTCGCCATTCAGGTTTATTTATCAGAAAATTTTCAGTTTAAGGAGACTTAAACTTTATAGTTCTTATCGATATAGTTCTTATCGATATACAATGTAGATAAACAATATAATGCCTAAGGCTTTGCCAAAAAAGGGTCACTTCCTTGAAAAGTTCCCAAGAAAGTTTGAGAACCACTGACATACAGTACACTACACCTTGTTTCAAACTCTAAAACTTGAGTCGAGTATCGTATGATGTAATTTTAACAAATCTGAAGTTTATATGTACAGCTTATGGAGTAATATACCAAGTACATTATACTAAATACAGTAAATCATTTTCACTTAAGTTTGTTTTGCTTCAAAAATCATGTAAAGTCTTGAAAATTTTGAAGAGTTGACAGTTAGTAGTTTTAATGTGCTGTTTTTTTTCAGTGGCAGAAAATAGGATGAAGAAAGATCCTCACAAGCTCCTAACTAAGGAAGTATTGGAAGCTGCCTTCAAGGAAGACGTAGGACTCGAATGGAACTTGATTGACTTTGAAATTAAAGATTTCACGAAAAGGGGAGACAATATATGTATGGTAACTGGCGTTTCGTGCAAAGGGGTTCTGAATGGCGAAGAGAAGAAAACTTACTATGTTGCAAAATTAAATCCACTCCATCAATTATCTGTGATGGATAAAATAGTGAAGGAATTATTCGAAAGAGAAGGAATTTTCTTAACGGAAGTAGCAATGAAATTAAATAAAATTCTCAAAGATATTAGTTATCCCCAAATCACTTTTCCAGAGTGCGTCTACCATAGTTTCAAAGAAAAAGAGGAATTTTACTTTTCAGAGACCCGACGAAAAGGATTTAAGATGTTGACAGAAGGGTTGGAATGGGATTTGATCATTCCACACTCGTGGTAAAAGGACTTGCGAAACTACACGCATCTTCTTTCAGTTTCAAAAAGAGTTTACAAAAGGAAAGTGTTTTAGACCTTTATCCTTTCATGTATGACAAATGGTTATCCCCTGACTCAGATACCAGAACCCTGTTTGATGCATCGATTAAACATAGCATCAATACTGCAATAACGTTGATTGATCAACTTGAAGAGTACGTTAGGCATTCTGAGTGGTTGAAAAATCTTAGCAACAGAGTAATAGATGCTTATTGTGAATTAATAATAAATTCGCCAGAGAATATGAGAGTCATATGCCACGGAGATTGTTGGAATAATAATTTGCTGTTTAGGTAAATAATGTTCAAAATTTATACGTTTGTTTTTATTCCTTGATTTATAATTTATAGAAACAGAATTATAAGTTAAAACGATCTATATTAAGCATAATATTTATTTGTGTAGAAATTTTATATATACGCATGCGCAATAAAGACTTAA
This sequence comes from Bathynomus jamesi, assembly GCA_023014485.1. Lineage (NCBI taxonomy): Eukaryota > Metazoa > Arthropoda > Malacostraca > Isopoda > Cirolanidae > Bathynomus > Bathynomus jamesi. The sequence continues at coordinate 168,352 of JAJOZX010003786.1, read as the reverse complement.
CAGTAAGACACATAGTACAGGGTGATCCGTTTGGGTATGGATAAAATAAAAACTCTGTGAGAATCTACCGAGAAGTGATACAGCGCTCATTTGTTTCACGTGTAGTCATAAAATGTGAGAGTTTGTAATAGGCTATGCCATCCGCTGCCAGACGTACGAGCACCATCTGCTGTCAGACTTATGAGACATGCCAGTTTCGAAGATGGCGGCGAATGCACAACAACGTGCGAAGTATGTCATTTGGTTTGCTAAGTTTGAGAGTGTGACAGCGGTACAGCGTGAGTTTCGCCGTGTGTATGGTGTTCGAAAAGCTCCTAAATACGACTTCATAGTGCAGTGGTACCGCACATTTGAAGAAACTGGGTCTATCACTAAACCACATGCAGGTGGTCGTAAGAATTAGCCTCTCGTTATGACCTCTGTCGTGTCCGAAAGGGGGGGTCATGTTGAAGACTAATTAGGTTTGTCACAATCTACCATGTTTGTGGGCATTGTTTGCCAAATATTAAACTATACAATGTTACTGTTTCCATTTCACATAAATTTTATTTTATCCATACCCAAACGTTATAAAAGAAATGTTTACTTTACTCAATCTCATCTAAATTATTTGATTAGAACTTTCTTATGCTTTCAGATACGATGAAGAAGGAAACCCAAATGACGTTGCACTTCTTGACCTCCAGTTGTGCAGATTCGCTTCTCTCGGTCTTGATCTAAATTACTTTTTCTTCTCTAGTCTTACCGGAGGTATGAGGAAAAAGTACTACGACCAATTCCTCTCTATATACTACGAGGAATTCAAAGAAGTAATGAATGCTGCCAATATGGAAATGCCTTTTACCGAAGACGAGTTAAGGAAGAAGTTCAGGACAAGATGTTATTCGGAGTCCTCACTGGATTGACAGTTTTACCCTTTATAATTTTAGAGAGTAAAGACGCTCCTGACATTTCTGACTTGAAGGATGACGAAATGGAGAACTTCATGAAGAAGAATGCTGATTTGACGAAGAGAATGATGGATACAAATCTAATTTTCAGACAGCGATTTCTCGCTGTGTTAGATGATGTGGTTGAAAGAGGTCTTATGGATTAATGAAAGGGTAACATACGAATATTCATTATTTCAGCAGTTACCACATATAAACCCACACTACAGTGATGTATCTACTTATTACACGGAACAATAAACTTTATTTCAACAAGTGCAACCATATATACACACATATATATATATATATATATATATATATATATATATATGTGTGTGTGTGTGTGTGTGTGTGTGTCTGTGTGTGTGTGTGTATGATACAAATCCATCCACAAGGAAAAAGAAAGTCATGGAATAATTTCCTTGTTTTTCCTTGTGGGTTTGCATCATGTATTCATTTCACGTGTTTTAGTGAAATTATATATATATATATATATATATATATATATATATATATATGCTATTATCTTCAAATATTTTGGGCTACTTTTCTCAAATTACTGCTACTTTTTTGAAGTTGTTCTGATACTTTTAGGATTAAAAATGGCAACGCAGTTCTGAACATTATAAAGAAGATTATTTACATTCCAATGGAGAACGAGACATAGTCTTAATACGATATTAATTTAATGAAGTTCAATTTTATTTTATTGAAACATTTTAAGAACTGTCTCAAACTAGTTTTTATATAATTTCTAAGTTAAATTCTGGATAGTTCAGATAGTCCTAATTTTTTAGTACACTAGCAGTCAACTATACTTGAATTAAGGCATAAGAGCAATTATGTTGAGCCTACTTACAGCTTCTCACTGATCCAGTCAGACTAAAATTTTATGCCTTTTATACTTTTTAAAGTGTAGGTATTTTCCATGAAATGCAGTTGTGGCACACTGTATATAGGACCTGTGTAGTACTGTAAAGCTTTAATTTTCTTTGTTTATGTTCTAGGATTAGGCCTATATATTTTTTAAAAACTAACAGTATGTTGGCAAGATTAACTGAATCATATAGGCAGAATGCTAACAAATGGTTAATTGGATAAAGGACTGTTAAATATTTTAACGTCTTTCAACCATAAGGTGTCGTGCAGACATTGCCATAGTAAGTAAGACCAATATAAGCACACCGGACAAAAAATTAGTCACCCCTCTCAGAATGTACCTAATAACGTGTGACGGCGCCTCTGGCCTTGATAACCCCACGAATCCGGCGAGGCAGAGACTCTACGAGGTTGTGCATGTACTGAACATCGATTTGCTGCCACTCGTTCATCAGCCGGTCCCGAAGTTCCGCCAGAGTCCGTGGGTGTCTATTCCTGCGCTTCACTTTCTGTTTCCAGCCTGAACAACACCTTCGACGCATTCAGGATTAAAGGCTTCATTGGACCTGCGATGTACTCGTCGCCTCCCATCATTGGAGAACAAACAAAAACGGGACTCATCGGACCAAATTACACGTTTTCCAATCTGCCGCAATCCAGTTTTTGTGCCTCTGAGCCCATTTATAACGTGCCAATTTGTGACTTGCTGTTAACAGCGGCCTCTTCCGTGGTACCCTGCTCCAGATGTCCATCGCATGCAGTTCTCGTCGCAATGTCCGTTCGGAAATTGGTCGCTGGAGAACCTCATTGGTTTCTTGGAGCAATTGTTCTCTGGTTTGAAACGATTTGCAGTTACTAGACGAGAAACATGGCGGCGGCCCCTATTGTCGAGAATTGTTTTCCGGCCACAGTTACGCCGTCGATTGTCAGTTGATTGCGAACTACACCACTCTTTGTAACTCGCTGGACAGTACGCGTTGACACACCAACAAATTGGGCTACTTCAGACATTTTGTGTCCGTGGGCTCTGCCAAACACGATGGCTCCTTTTTGCCACTGAGTAACGTCTGCCTCACGACCCATTTTGCAGACTATATCCAACACACACTTTGTTCTTCACCACCTCACGAAACAGATCTGATCCTTTGTGCTACGTCACCGCTACTTGTCACTTACCAATGCTACATCAGCGCCCTCTGTGTGACCTTGAACTTCCTACTATCGGTGCTATTAGGGGTGACTAATTTTTTGTCCGGTGTGCTTAATTAAGAAGTCGAGTGGCGAACAGTCGTCTTCTCGCTCTTCTTTCCTCATTTAACAAACTCATCTACAGGGTTGCAGGTAACCATCCTCATAATATATTATGACAACTCAGATTGGACACGAATGGCTACTAAAAATTTTGTAAAGAAATGCAAATGGTACAGCAAATATAATGTTCTTTACCTTTATATAATTAAGCTTTATTACCACTAAACTTCATTATCTTTTATTCGTTACAATTTAATAGCAAAAGTTTCTTAAAAATAGTGTTTTATTCCTGAGCAGAGTCGCCGAGGTCGGGGGTGAGGTAAAAGGGCATTTTTCTCTGGACCAACAATGATCATGATAGGCGCTTCGCCTCCTTTCGTTCCCTTCTAAAAGTCATATTTCTTACCTTTCTTACCAGGCGCCTGGTAGACCCTAAAGCGGTCTGTCAGTTGGGAGCCCTCGGACGAGACTCCTCCATGCCTCACGATCTCCACACATCAAGTTTGCCCGTTGGAGACTGATTCCACACTTCTCGACAGCACTCTTGATGATATCCATCCATCGGATCTTGGGTTTCCCAACTGATCTTCTGTTTTGAGGGGCCCATTCCAGCATTCTTCTTGCTGTCCTTTCCATCGGCATTCGTTGGACATGCCCGTACCATCTCAGTTGGTTCCTCTCAATATTCTCATTAACCGAAGTTACACCCAATCGCCTTCTTATATCAGTGTTCCTTATTTTATCCAATCTACTTACTCCTTCTATCAATCACAGGACCCTCATTTCAGCTGCTTGCAGTTTTCCCCTCGTCCTTGTGGTTAGGGCCCAAGTCTCGCTGCCGTATAGTAAGATTGGTTTCAATATTGTTGAGTATATATGCGTCTTTACCTTTTTAGGGATGTTTTGATCTTTCAATAGGGGGTACAGGAAGGAGACATTTCTGCTATATTTAGCAATTCTTTCATTCACCTCTGCATCCATATCCGCATCATTTGCTATCACACTACCAAGGTATTTAAATGTGTCCGTCTTTTTCATTTCCCTTCCTCCAACAAAGATTCCATCCTCGTTCGCTCCCCTCGTTACCACCATATATTCAGTTTTATTATAATTAAGTTTCAGTCCATACTCCCTCAGTCTCTCATCCGACCTCTGCATAATTCTCTCCAGGGATTGTGCTGTGTTAGTCCCAACAGCCACATCATCAGCATATCCAAAAAATGAACTTCGCATCAATCACTTTAATGTGGTTGATTATAATAACTATTTGAGAGAGGTAAGTTACCTAGAATACAACCTAACCTAACCTAACCTAACAGCAAGTCGAGAGCACTTGAAATGTGTTGAAAAGACGCAATAAACAGCAAAGTGAGAACAAACCTGAAATGATTGACTCCTATCTTTGTGAATTCGTTTGACATCAAAAGAACACAAATAACAACGTATTTGAGAAAATTTTACGAGACATTTCCCAATTTTCAATCTATTCTAGTTAAACTATTATACATTTCTCCACCATAAAATGTACTTTTCTTAAATATTTACATTTCTACCTAAAAAGATTACTTTCTTTAGTTTTTTTCACAATGCTTCAAACCGAAAAGACCCCCCCCCATTGATCTCCATGCGTCTAGATCTGTGGTTTGGATCTCATGTAAAGCTGTAGGCTCCCTTCGTCATATGACCTTCGATTCTACAAACGAGGTTAAACAATCTCCATCAAAACGGAATACTTAAGAAACCTGACGGCTGCAGTGATTTACATTAAATGAATTAAATATATCAATTTGTTATGGCAGTGTATTGTTACAATCATTCTCGCACGAACAAGACAATGAAATCCTTGAAGGACTAAAATTTATTCATTTGTCGTGTATTGTTTTTTTTAATAAGAAATATAATAATGTTTAATAAGAAATTTAATAATGCTTTTTTAGAGTATAATAAACTGATTAAAACTGTATCAAATTAACATACTGTATGTAATGATTTATATTGTTCACCATTTTTCTTTTCCATTACTTCTATTATTATTTCTATTTTAACTTTTTATTATTTTAAAGATTATTTCAATTTTCACTTGTAATGACAGTGTTAACTAAATGCAACATTATTTTATTTTCCACAAATTTTATTTATATTTGTTGTTTCCCTTTGCAAAAATATAAATGAATCTCAGACTTTTTTTGCCTGAAAATCTGTCATGCTTCCCAACGGCATATTCAGATAAGAATGCTGTAATTAAACTACAAAAATTAAACGTTAATCTCAACATTGTATAAACCACTGTGGATGTAATGTACAGTATATCTTATGTAGTGTGTTCTTTCTGAATGAAGATTATTATTATTATTATTATTATTATTATTATTATTAAAAAACACTAGAAATGCGCTGAGGCCGAAGACATACCCGGACGCCATTCCTCGGGCGTGGTGTGTTTTTGTTTCTAAGACGTAATTATGATTTTGAAGTTAACTAAAAACTGTCTCCACGATCAAAACTTTAAAACATACGTCCGCACTCGCTTTCCCCCGTCTTGTTTATTGTTTCAACATAAATAAAAATCGGAAAATAGTAGTAAATTGTTGTCAGTTTCCCACTCCCTCGCTTTGTTCGTTCTAAGTTTCATTGGCGGGCCACGCTACCCGTCTACCCATTTATAAAATACGGAGAAATCAGTGTAAATAAGTAGAAAAAGTGGTAATAAACGAAGAGAAGAGAAAAGTAAATAAGAAAACACGTTAATGTCACCACATAATCCCTTCATTCAAGACTGAATCTCATTCCATACTTTCGGAGCCAATACAGAACTAATCACTCATTTGCGGATAAAATTTAGGACGAAATCTAAATTTGATTTTATGAATGGTGCGGAAATGTTAATCCAAAAACATCAGATTTGAGAAATCATGTACAAGAGTACATCTTTTGTGAATTAATTTATATATTGAACCTAATTTTTTATCACGTATAGCAACAATTTCATATTGAGCTGCCTTTAACACTATCCAATAACATTGGATGATCTCTCTCGTACAGAGATACGCAATTTTAAAAGATAGACAAACACAACAGATGAATAGATTTCTAAACAGTAATATGTGATGGACTACTTAATGAAAAAGTAATTTCTCCATCTCTGGACAAACCATGATATAAACACTTGAATATGGTTATTAAACTTTAGTTTATCTTGAATTAGAATTGGAAGAACCTGGCCAGAAGTTAAAGCCCAAGCAGCCAACCTTACCCGATGGAGAAGCACAGTTGACGCCCAATGCTCCACGTAGGAATGAAGAAGACATAAGTAAGTAAGTTATCTTGAATTAGTTTCAGACAAACCACGTTTCCACAACTTAAAAATCATTCTTTTTTTTGAAGTACAACTTTCCATACGAGTTTTCTACACGTTGAAACGATTCAACTTTTTTTTTTGGTCGACTATTTTTCCCCATTTACAACAAATATATAGCACTCACGCGCATTAATTTTATCGTTTATTACTTTCAGGAATAATGTACTTTTTATGCGACTTTCACCAACAAAACGTGTTATTATCATCATATCATATATAAACGCATAGCTATGCATGTTTTGCCTAAGCAAAATTTATCTCCAACCAAGGCTCGGGTTCGAATCCTAGTGGAGAATGAATTTTTAACACACACACACACACACACACATGACATTACATATAACTTAGAATAGGTTGTGTTTATATGTCAAATAGGACTTAGAATAGGTTGTGCCTATATGTCAAATAGGACTTGGAATAGGTTGCGCCTATATGTCAAATAGGACTTGGAATAGGTCGCGCCTATACGTCAAATAGGACTTAGAATGTGTTGGCCTATACGTCAAATAGGACTTATAATGTGTTAGCCTATATGTTAAATAGGACTTAGAATGTGTTGGCCTATATGTCAAATAGAACTTATAATAGGTTGGTCTATATGTCAAATAGGACTTAGAATGTGTTACGCCTATATGTGAAATATTACTTAGAATAAGTTGCGCCTATATGTCAAATAGGACTTGGAATAGGACTTGGAATGGGGTTACGAATAGGTGTTAGGTGGGTGTAGGTTTGAATTCGTGCAATTGCTTTAGGTCTTTGTGATGTTAAAGTTCGGAGTTGAATTTTGTGATGTTACAGTTCCGAGTCGAATTTTGTGATGTTACAGTTCTGAGTCGAATTTTATGATGTTAATGAGTCTTATGAGTAAGTTAAATTGCTGAAATAAATTTTATAACCTACACCACAGGTTGAATTATAAATTTAGTGTTTTTAGTTAGGATAGGCCTTGAGTGTAAAGAGTAGGGCCTACTTTGTGAGGTAGGCTTCTTGTATATTTAATTGCAAATTGTAGTGTTTGAAGTAGGCCTTTAGTGTATGAGTATGTTAGGCCTATTAGTTAAGGTAAAGTGATTTGGGCCTACTAAATAAGCGTATATGTTGGGCCTACTAAATAGGCTTATGTTGAAATTGTTCTTTTTTATAGGACCTTAAATGAGTTAAGCCTGTTAAATAAACAAGGCTTTGTTTTGAGTTGAAGAGTAGGACCTATTAAATAGGCTTAATGTTGTGGGCCTATTTTTATAGGACTTAAAATGAGTTATGCCTGTTAAATGAACAAGCCTTTGTTTTTGGTTAGTGTAAAGGTAAAGTTTGTGTTAGTGTAAAGGTAAAGGGATCGGTTCCCCAGTTACATAGGCCACCATATGAAAAAACTATAGTGGGGTTATGGTTGAAATTGGGGTTATAATGTTATAATGTTTCAGACCAACAAAGACCCTAGGATCCACTCATGGCTGGTCAACCTAACTGTGTTCGTAATCGTGCATTGTGTATGTCCTCCGTGGTGGCGGAGGGGACCTACAATTTTCCGTGGGATCCGAACCACAAGAACATAAGAAATTTATGTAAAAACTGCCGGTAAATTGGCAACGACCAATTTTTACGAAACTAAATAATTATTAATTTAAAACTAATTAATTATCGATTTAAAACTAAAGATAGAATCTCTGGATCCAGAGGATCAAGTCATAATAGACTACTATCCACAAATGTTACACTCTATATCTATTTATAACGGACATGCAAATATATCAGATCCAAAGAATCCAGTCAATTTCATTACGGTATCCATCAAGTCACGGTCCATATCGATTGCGGACCAAGTCAAAATTTACAACCATATACATTACAATATATACACTTACGAGGAAAAGTGTAGGTGTGGCTGTAAAGACTGTACAGTAATGTAGAAATGTGTGTGCACCCATTATGGGTCTCCCATTTAAAGGTGTTTGTGGGGCAAGTGAAGATCATGAGTTTTTCAATACCTCACAGTACTATGGGGGGCACCGCTCGGCAGAGGAATCTCTTTAAATGGGGTGTGTAAGGACAGAGAGTATCCCCTAACCCAAGACGCTGCCTCCCTATATCCCACAACACTTGTGTTGAGCTGTGGGATCTATCCCCACAAAGCCTTAATTTTACTACCTTAAACTATACCCTTTCTATCAACATGCGCGTCTAATCGATTTTTAAACATGTTTATAGACGTGCTACTAATTACTTCTACCGGCAAACTATTCCAGCTATTTACTATTCTATGCGTAAAAAAGTTTTTCGCAACTGCTGTCTCGAACCTTCTACTTGTCAACTTACACCCGTTATTTCTAGTCCTATTATATTGAGATATTTCGAAAAAGCTATCTCTATCTACGTTATCAAACCCATTCATAATTTTGAAAACCTGGATTAGATCACCCCTTAACTCCTAGTCTCGAGAGTAGTCAATTTTAACTCCTTAAGCCTATCCTCGTACGACTTTGACCTAAGAGACGGAATCATCTTAGTTGCTCGTCTTTGAACTCTTTCGATTTTGTCTATATCTTTGCGCATATGCGGATTCCAAAATTGGACCGCGTACTCCAAATGGGGTCTAACTAATGATTTATAAAGAGGAACTATAATATCGCGCGATTTGTACTCAAAATTTCGAGCTATAAAACCTAACACTTTGTTCGCCTTATTGACCGCTGCTGTACTTTGTTTCGCTACTTTTAAATCACCAGTGACTATAACTCCTAAATCTTTTTCCTGCTCTACGCTTGTTAAATCTTTCCCTGACATACTATACGCAAAATTACCGTTACGCGAACCTATATGCAAAATTTTGCACTTATCCACGTTAAATCTCATTTGCCATGTGACTGACCAATCAACGATTTTATTCAGATCTTCCTGAATTTTACCTCTATCTTCGTCATTAATCGCCCTACCACCCAGCTTCGTGTCATCCGCAAACTTTGAAACTGTACTGACTAGGCCGACATCTAAATCGTTAATATATATAAGAAAAAGCAAGGGGCCCAATACAGAACCCTGAGGAACGCCACTCGCTACATTAGCCCAACACGACTCCGCTCCATCAACGACCACCCTCTGTTTCCTGCCTCGCAACCACTCTTCTAGCCAATTTATTACTACACCCCTGATTCCATGAGCCTTAGTTTTTTCAATGAGTCTTTTGTGCGGCACGGTGTCAAACGCTTTTTGAAAATCTAAATACACTACATCAACCGCCCGATGTCTATCGTAAACGTCAACCACGCTTTGGAAAAATTCTAAAAGATTAGTTAAGCAAGATTTGTTTCGCCTAAAACCGTGCTGCGTATTTCTAACCAGATTATGCACTTCTAAGTGTTCGACTATACGATCCCTAATTATTGATTCCAGTAGCTTACCTACAACAGACGTTAAACTGATTGGCCTATAATTTCCCGCCGCACCTTTATCGCCTTTCTTAAAGATAGGTGTTACGTTTGCTAACTTGAAATTATCTGGTACGCACCCCTCAGAAATAGACGCATTAAAAATCTTTGTTAGCGGCACAACAATGCTATCTTTTAATTCTTTTAGTTGTATGGGATATATGGAATCCGGACCCGGTGATTTACGCGTTTTCATTTTATCAATATAGCGCATTACTTCCCCTTCACTAACGACAATATTATCCAAAATATTACCATTATCAAAAGGTATTATGTCTATGACCGTAGGGATATTCGTTACATCTTCTATAGTAAAAACTGACGTAAAAAATTCGTTTAGCAAGGTAGCCATTCGCGCTTGGACTTTTTTATTACACTTTTCGCTTCACGCCTCAGAGATATGTAGTTGTTTCGTAACAACAAATTGTCTTTATCGCACTTATGTTGCCTATAAGCCCTATCTCTACTCTTTATAATGTCTCGTACTCTAGAAGTAAACCACAAGGGCTTGTTGTTTACTTTCGCACGCTTAATTTTGTACGGTACACATTCCTCATTTATAGTCCTAAATACCGTTACGAACGATTCCCACATTAGTTTTGCGTTGGAGTTCCCCATTACGTTTTCCCAATTGACGTGTGAAAATTATTTCGAAATTTACTAAAGTCTGCGTGCTGGAAGTTAGGAATTTTAGTCGAGTTAGTTGGTTTCGAGTGACTTACTGAGAGGACAAACTCTACCATATTGTGATCGCTATTGCTCAACGGTTCTATTACTTGAAGATCAGTAATTAGCCTATCATCCGTAGTTATTACTAAATCTAAAATACTGTCCAACCTCGTAGGTTCCCCAACCTTTTGAATAAGAAAGCTATCCTCGAGAAAATTAACTAAACGATTACCTTCCGCGTCTCCCTGCATTGTATCGTAATTCACGTTGGCGCAATTAAAGTCACCCATAACTAAAGCCTGCTCACTACCGATTATTCTCTTTAGTTCACGATATAACGCTTCGTCCGTATCAGCTGTTTGATTTGGGGGCCTATATATAACCGCAACAAGAAGTTTGAAATCGTTCAATTTAAGTTCTGCTATAGTCGAATCTATCGGTTCTGGAATTGAGTGCTTTACTTCTATAACGTTCGCAATATTATCTTTGATATACAACATAACACCGCCTCCTCGCCTACCTATTCTGTTTTTAACAAAAAGTCTATAACCTTTAATTTGATACTCCCCTACAAAGTCACGTGTTTCAGTGCTAAGCCACGATTCATTTATCGCAATTAAATCATAGTCTTTACAAGCAATTAAAGAAAAAAATTCGTTTATTTTATTTCGTAGGCTACGAGCATTTAAGGATAGAACCTTCAAATTGTTTGTAATTGCGACACCTTCGCGAGCGCGGGGGAAATTTGTGGAATTTACGCTGGGACCGTTCGAGTTACGGCAGCCTGAAAAGAAGAGACAGTATTATGAAATAGTCTTCCTAAACGCGCAGCTCCAACTTCATTAAGATGAAGTCCATCTTCGAGGAACAAGTCCCTCCTGCCGTAGAAACTGTTCCAAAAATTTGCAAAATGCACTCCTTCCTGTTGGCAAAGAGACTTTAGGTTATTGTTAATATAGGTCGCCTTGCTGTAGAAATCGCTTCGTTGGATAATTCGAGGAAGTATACCTGTTAAAACAATCTTATTAGTTTTCTCCTTTAATCGCTCTAATAAGTCCCTGTACCTAGCCAGCAGTTCTTCCGATCTAGAATTTAAAACGTTATTAGTACCGACATGAATAACATACGTTGTGTCCTCGGTGGTACCGTCTGTAAAATGGTCAACACTATTAGTTATATCCTCCACCCTTGCACCAGGGTAGCAGTAACGGCGCCTACGACGAGGGTTTCTCCCACAGAATTCCTCGAGCTGCCCTCGAACAATGGAATCGCCAACGAGTCGTATTTCCGGTTCATCAGCATCTTCGAAACCTAAAACAGAAAACTTATTGCTTGTTATTACTGGTAGACAGGTCTTTGCTTTTCTCAATGGGGCTCCAGTTCGCACTCGAACGAAGGGTTGGGAACTAGGGGAAGAGAGAGGGCTATTTACTGTATATTATTAGTAGAAACTGAGGCAGGATGGGTCGTAACTGGTCTCAAGGGATTCTAATTTTGCCGTCAGGAGCATCACGCTTTCTTCAAGTCTCACCCTGGCCTCCCTCTCACGTTCTAACTCGTTCCTCAGCACTTCCATGCTTGAGCACCACCTGCAAACTAACTGATCATTATTATTAGCCATTGTAAACGCGTAAGCAGCAAATTTCCCTTCACAGCGACTGCAAGTACTTGACGGGGGTGCCATGCTTTTAATTAGTTGAACAACAAAAAAAAAAAAAAAACGAGCGTTTGGAAATTAATAAATTACAACGTAGGTCTACCGCGTGCTTATTGTGCCGTCACCTGCGAAAACCCGCAAAATTGTTCTTGAAACGCAGAAACAGGTTCTTGTAACACAATTTTATGCTAAATGAATATATAATTAAGCTACCGACGAAAGAAATGCTAAAGAAAAAGTATTAAATGAAACTTATCTGGTCGCTGTTTACTGACTTAATCCTTTTTTTCCCACGGTAGGTGACCCTTTTGGAGGTCAGGTAGGTAGTGTGTGAAGGAAAAATGAACCTTAAGAAACCACGATTCTGATAGATTTGAAAAACAACAAAGGCAAACCAAGGGAATTTCAACCTTATGACTGCACGTTTCTGATTGATTTGAAAACCAAACAAGGCAAGCCACGTTCAGTAGCCTTGGTTTGATCAAATAATATAGTACTGAATAACGTCAATAAATGAAATATATTCGTTAATGAATGATTAGTAGCACGAAGTAATTTAGTTAAGAATGCACGGAACACTTTTTTTTTAAAACACTTCAACGAAAACCACTTATTCAATTGATAACACTCGACACTCGATAAAACACACGTTCACAAGGAAAGACTGATCACGACTAAAGACTGATCACGACTGAGGAAAGACTGATCACGACTGAGGCCTAGCCACTGTGTATGTCAGTGTAAATTTTAGAGGGGTCAGTTCCCCATATCCGGGCCACCATTTGAAAAAAACTCTATAGGGCTATGGGTTGATTGCTTGATACCCTCATCCGTTGGAAATTTCCAGCAGACTTCAGTGGAGAGTTACCGACAAATGCCCTATGTATTTTCGTTAGAGAGTTATGTATGTGTAGGTCTTCAAAGCACCTCTTTATATTTAATTGTTTTCGGGATTTGGACTACCTATATGTGAAGAAAGGAATTTGCTTTAATTATAATTTGAATTATCATAAATTATAAATTACATATAATTTGATTTTACTTCTGAATATAAACTATGACTACTAGAAGCAAGTCCTCAAATGCAGCCTTTGGATATCCTACGGAATTCCCAGCAGCCATGACTCCTTTAAAAGCAGATGTTGTGAGACACTACCTTTTTGTGTGCTGTCGTGAAAAAGCTAAATCAAAAGGATCAGCAAATGCGAATGATTGTTAGGGTTGTTGTAAAAGATACTGAAGACATTTTGATAAATGGAGAGTTACCGACAAAAGCCCTATGTTTTTTCGTTAGAGAATTATGTATGTGTAGGTCTTCAAAGCACCTCTTTATATTTAATTGTTTTCGGGATTTGGACTACCTATATGTGAAAAAAGGAATTGCCTTACCTTATTATTTCGTTGGGCCTCGTTTGCTTCGATGTAGGGCGTGACGGTATTCTTCGATGTCGGGCAGTTACGATGGAGCCTACACTGCGAGTTGACACTTTGTAACTAATATAGGCAGTCACTAATTAAACACCTGAAGGTATAGGCCTATCCTTTTTATAGTTATTAGGTTTTATATTATAAGGAATTCACTCAGAACTTTAGTGAAGGCAAAAGCACATCTTCCCTGTTTAAAGCGTTTGCTGTAACATAAAGAGCTCCGAGCCAGAGCCGCTATCATATAATCTTCATATTTTAGTATAAATTGCTGATTTGGCAAAGGTTGTTGACCCTTGCCTTGATGTAATCTCATGAGTTAGCAATCGAAAATTTTGATCACGTGAAATAATAAATGTTTCTCGTGGTTATGCAGGCCCGACGCCTACATACGGTTCTATGTATGTATGGCAATCATTTCATTCCCATTAGGCTATGTCGCCAATCCCGAGGCAATTTTGTATAGATATTTAATTCAATTAATTAATAATTTATATTTAATTAAGAAGTAAAGGTACCACATACGATACCATGTTGTAAGCGCGTATAGTTTTTCCATAGGTAAAACAAATACTTTTAGGTCTAAATCCGAAAATCTGAAGATGGAGTGCCTTGGATTTCATGGAAGGAAAGATAACACATTAACTAAAAGTGGTAAGATAAAAGAAGAACACTATGTTATTGTGAAAGAACCTGGAAGCATCTATGTAGACCATGTCACACCAGATAATGGAACTGCTCGCTGCATAGCAGAAGAGTTGATAACTATTATTACAGACTCGAACAGCACAGATACTATCAAAGCGTTACTGTGTGAAGGTACTCCTGTAAATACAGGAAAATTGGTGGAGCCATAAAACTGGTTGAAAATTATTTTAACAGACCAGTGAGTGCAATGGTTGGTGTGCCTCTTGCATTTGAATGAACTGCCTTTTATGCACGTCTACAAAGCCATGGATGGTAAAACAGCAGGTCCAAATACTTTTGTGGGTTCAATTGGGAATAAACTGAAAACAGATTTAACAAAATTGGAGATAGTCAAATATTTTCGCGTAAAGGGAAACATTAAAGAAATTCCAGCAAATGTTGTGAAGGAGCTAAGCACTGATCAAAGATACCTCTATGATATGTGTCTGGCAGTGCAAACTAGAGACATTTCTCAAGATCTGTCCACTTGATCCCCAGGTACCCTTCACCATGCTCGCTGGCTAACTCTAGCCAACAGGGTCCTTCGATTACACCGGTCTGCATGAAAATCGATTTCTTTATTTTGAGTTGTGATTCTGAAGCAGTTCGCTGCGCTGAATTAAAAAGTGCTACCAGTTTTTTTCTATCACCCACAGTTTTAAAGTTATTAGCAAAACAATTTTGGGGCGTTTTGTAATTTTTTACCTTTTTTATCTTTAATTAATTTCGTTTTTTCATATTTTTCAGATAGATAATTCTAACATTACGTCTTTAAAATTTAAAAAATGGCTTCTAGAGGATGTACCCATAGTCCAGACATATTTTGTTATATTTGTGGTCGGTATGTTGTTGTAAAACAAAGGACAAATGTAACGACCTTCATTAAGAGAGCTTATCATGCTTATTTTGGAATTGAATTAGGAGATCAAGACAAAAGTTGGGCGCCACAAGGTTTGTCTTACGTGTGTTGCGGCACTAAGGAATTGGAGCAAAGTTAAAAAGAAAAGTTTGCCATTTGGGATCCCTATGGTATGGCGCGAGCCTAGAAACCATACCGACGACTGCTACTTCTGTTCTTGCAATGTTAAAGGTTATAATGCAAAGAATAAAGAGAGCCTTCAATACCCAAGTCTTCCATCTGCAATAAGGCCGGTACCCATGGTCCAGAAGTTCCTATTCCGCCCACCCGAGAGTCTGGATCAATACAATTCAGATTCTGATTCAGCTCCAAATCCAGACAATGATGATGTTTATGAACAGCCAACAGCTGACCGAGATCCTCCTAAACCATTAACCCAAGCCGAACTAAATGACTTAGTCAGGGATTTGAATCTGCCTAAGGACTCTGCAGAACTTTTGGGGTCTAGATTGCAGGAGAACAATTTATTGGCATCCGACACATACTTCGCTTGGTACAGAAATCGTGAGAAAGACTTCGTGCCTTTTTTCGAAGAAGATGGTCCCTTGGTATTTTGCAAGGACATCACAGGATTAGTGTGCAAGCTAGGCATCGAATACCAAACCAGTGACTGGAGGTTGTTTATAGATTCCTCTAAAACCAGTCTAAAAGGAGTGTTACTGCACAACGGTAACAAATATGCATCAATCCCAGTGGCCCATTCTATTCATTTAAAAGAGACCTATGATAAAATGAAACTGCTTCTGGAAAAAATTCAGTATCAAAATCACAGATGGATATTGTGTGGGGATCTCAAAGTCCTTTGCATGTTACTTGGGCAGCAATCAGGATACACTAAGATGCCATGTTTCATCTGCGAATGGGATAGTCGAGCACGTGACCAGCACTGGAAGAGGAAAACTTGGCCCCGTAGAGAGAATCTTACCCCAGGATCAAAGAACATTTTACATGAACATCTAGTTGAACCAAATAAAATCCTCCTACCACTCTTGCACATTAAGTTAGGCTTCATGAAGCAGTATGTCAAAGCATTGAATAGAGAAGGTGAGTGTTTCAAGTACATTTGTTCAAAATATCCAAAAATTAGCTACGAGAAAATAAAGGAAGGTGTTTTTATAGGTCCTCATATTAGAAAGTTATTGACAGACGATCATTTCCTGAACACAATAACCATTAAAGAAAAAGAAGCATGGCTTGGTTTCAAAGATGTTGTTGAAAACTTCTTGGGAAACTACAAAAGCCAAAATTATGAAAGACGTGGAAAATATGTTTAAAAAGTTTTGCGCCTTAGGCTGCAACATGAGCCTGAAAATTCACTTCTTATTTTCGCATCTTGACCGTTTTCCCGAAAATCTCGGAGATGTCAGTGAGGAGCAAGGGGAACGATTTCACCAGGACATCAAAACCATGGAAAGAAGATATCAAGGAAGATGGAATACAAATATGATGGCGGATTACTGCTGGTGTCTGCAACGAGATCAGCCTAATGCACAGCATAAGAAAACATCAAAGAAGCACCGGTTTAGTCGTCATTAGTCAGATCCACCTTCGTAGTCTTACGTCTTTGGAATAAGTCCTGAAATGTTTGCAAGTAAAGAAGGTAAATATATTTTGTTTCTTTCAGTTATTTTTTTATTCTTTCATAAACAAGCAATATGCTTGTCCAAGAGCTAGGAGCTATTTAATTCTGCTTTAATTAGGTTTTACTCTATCACCTAAAGATTTCGTGCTACAAGGGGTGTTGTAATACCTCATCTGTCCCCAAATGTTAACCACCCATTGATGGGAGGGGAGAGAGTATTTTGCTGGGAACGGGACTGGTTGGTATATATATTTACCCTACATTATTATGTAAGCGTTACTGTAGTCTATAACAACAAAATTTATGGTTTAGCATGTGCAATCCAATGTTGGTCTCGATAAGATGGTTCACGTTTGGGATAAATGGGGGATTTATGACACACCCTGTAGTAAGAAAACCATACGTGATAGGGAAAAACTAACTATATTTTTAGATCAGCGCACTCAAATTATATAGAATCACCAACTAGTTTGTAAAAATCGATCGACAAGATTTCAAATGTGTACTGGTGTTATATATCTCAACGCCAAATCCCGATAAAAACCTTCAAGATATAGTCAAGATTATTATGCAGTTCTATGCTCCAGGGTAGTTTTGGATAAAATCTGATCCTAATGCAACTGATGGTGCATATAACTTTTGGCATTTAATGTGCTTGCTTCGAAATTTAGATGAACAACATAGATCAGTCATAGAACTAGTATTAAAGAATAACGCCTACTTTGCCCACCCAGAAAATATACTCATATCAATGGTAACTGGCAAGAGACTAGAAAGCAGGGAGCAAGCTATTCAGAAAATCATCCTTTCAAGAACAAGATTTCCAGGTACCAGAAACTTTGAGTTGCCTCGAACCCTCAATTTCCAATCTACTGACTACACCGAGATGATCGATTGGCAAAAACAATTTTAGCGACGATGAGCTACTACAGGCTCGATGTAAGCCACTGGAGATAGCTTCTTTTCCATGCCACAGTCAAAGTGTGGAAAGGGCGGTGAACCTAGGAACTTTAAAGGCATGTCAGGAAAGAATAGGATATGACAACCGTCAAAAGTTTATCTTAAACTCATTAGAAGGCGAAAACTGCCTAAGTTTGAATGGAAGGCCCAGTGGAATGAGTAAGAAACGTATGAAATAAAATTTCCTAATGATATTGAAAATTTCTTTCTTCCCTTTTGATGTGATAAGGAACAATGAAAAAGTGAATTGAATTTTAGCACATTTATTATGCCTTTAATTTTTTCTTCTGAATATATTGTTGTACTTAATTAATTTTCCTAATACTGTACATTATTAAATAAAATATTATACGTTAATAAAGATTTATGTCATCAAAAAACATTAATGTAGAGTAAGTCTCGTATAAATGGAATATTCTTCAATATAGGTCAAAAAGTGAAAAACTCTGCCAGGGGTAGGAGGCTTTAAACAGCGAAAATAATTTATGAGGGGGTTCCTGTGTTCCATTCAAACCCCTCACAATATGTACCTTTTCAATATAAAATTTCGGCCCGGCCATATATATATATATATATATATATATATATATATATATATATATATATATATATAAGCAAACAACCACAGGGAAAAGGAAACACAAAGTCCGAGCGCTTTCGTGATATATTCACATTATCAAGGAGGATTTTCTGTTCCTCCTTGATAATGTGAATATATCACGAAAGCGCTCGGACTTTGTGTTTCCTTTTCCCTGTGGTTGTTTGCTTATTAATAAGATCACGTGTTATTTTGTGATTTTAGTGCATATATATATATATATATATATATATATATATATGTGTGTGTGTGTGTGTGTGTGTGTGTGAAGTAAAATGCAATGAAGAGGTAAACTATTTAGAAATATTTCAATTCCAAAGACTGATGAGAGCTCTTCTTTGAACCGAAACAAAAGTAATTAAAGAAAATCGATTTTATGCTTTGAAGAACTTTAAATAAAGCGTCAATTTTATCCTTAACTCCAAAAAGAATTTTCATTAAAAGGAATAAGAAAATAGTTCCTTCGTGTATGAGAGTCAGGTCGAAAAGTAGTTGTGATACTTGCTCGGGGTCAAAGGATCAAGTTCTTTTATACCTGCATTCGAATTGTGAAAAATGCGAAGGTCTTTTCTCTTTAAGGGTTTTAGAATAAATGTCCAGAATGGGAGAAGTTTTAGTGGCCAATCGTGCTCAGAGTTTGGGCAAGGGTATAATCTGGAAGAAAAAAAAATTAACTTCGTATTACTTTTATTTTCGCGGACTTCTTAAAAGAAATAAATATTTGATAGTTTGCATTTTCATCTGTTTGCACTCCAAAGGGTTCAGAGTGAAAGTAAAGGAGGATCTTATCGACTCAATTTGATAACAGACGCTTCGAGTCTTGAAGTTGAAGTTACTCATAAGTTTTCATAAAATATCCATATACCATAAGGGTTCTTTCAAACAAATATTATATATATATATATAACCTTTGGTTAGCTTCCGCCAGAATTGTTCATTCTGACGAAGGTCAAGCTTTTCACTCCACCTTACACCTACAGTTTAACGTGGAATCCGGACCACGCCCCACCAGCAGCCCAGCGTCTTAACCACTAGGCCACCCAGGGTACCCATTTATCTACCAACCACTTTCTTTGTGTGGGAGGATGAACAGCAGGGTTTCGCTACGCGCCGGCTGCCGTCGCTGGGTCTCGAACCCGGGGCCGATGGACTCGTAGTCGGCGACGCTAACCACTACACCACCGAGGCGCATTATATATATATATATATATATATATATATATATATATATATATCAGTGGCGTGCGGTCCATGGAAGCAAGGGAAGCAATGCTTCCCTATTCAAAGAAAGAAGAAAATGCTGTATTATACTTTAAAGTTTAAACAGTTCAATATGTGTTAATAATTTGTGCAAAATCATTTTATTATACTATTTATAACATTTGATTGGTAATCAGGTGGATACATAGTATATACATTGGTTGCCGTTCGTGCAAGAACATTTAAGAAAGCCGACGCAAAAAATCTCGAGTTGGACAACAATTGACGAAATACATACTTTTTCCCAGGACTTTCGCTTTTTTTTTTACTGTTACAAATTGTTTCTTTCCATTCTAAAAACTCATTTAATGTTTAATAATGTAGTATTTATTGAATACAACAAGTTTCATATATAGTTTTTCTACTAAAAAATTCCATGGCCATGTTAAGCGAAAAAGAATATATATTTATCGTTATTTTATCCTTCCCTATGTCAAAAAGGAAGCAATTTAGATTTCGCTGTCCAGATCTTATAGTTAATTTTCTTGAAATATCTGGCAACTTATATGTGCTTTCTTTGACATTCATCGCTTGAAAAATGAACTTTTGGTTTTAGACACTGACAGTGACGTTAAAGGAAAACCAGTGCATGAATTACTTTATTATTTGAAAAATGCCGAGTTAGATGGAGCTCTGCAACAACTTACAAAACTGTGTGAGTTAACGTTGACTCTTCCAGCCACCAGTGCCTCAGTTGAGCGTTCATTCTCATTTAAAGCGAATACATAACTACGCTAGAAATGCGCAAGGGGAAGAAAGGCTTGCAAGTTTAGCTTTAATCTCAATTGAGAAAAAGCTTCTTAAGGATATGAAAACAGATGCCTTTTACGAAGAAATAATAGATATATTTAATAAAAAAGAAAGAAGAATAGAATTAACTATAAGTAAAGTAAGTAGATGATTATATGTGTTTTGTTTATATTATATACGAGTATTTTAAAGTTTTATTTTATTTTATATAATCTTTGTTGTTTTTGCTTGAATTGCTTCCCCTTGACGAAAAATCACCGCACGCCACTGATATATATATATATTATATATATATATATATATATATATATAAAATGTGTTTACCTGCAGTTTCAAAACATTATCTAAGTTCCCACATCATTGCGGTTTTATACTGTATATTAGGGTGGAGTGAAAATAGTAAACCGTCTTGCCTCACTCATGATTTGGTGTATTGACCCTCTAAAAGTTCTCAAAAGATAATAGTTTCTTTTTAGGACCCTCCACCTGCCGCATTTTTGCCAAAAACAAAATGGCGGAAGGTCATATTTTGAAAAACCCCTTGTATAATATCTATCGCTTTTTGAGAGAAGATATCTTGTTATATTGTGCGTTATTTGGTTATAACTATGATAACGAGTAAATATATTCACACAACACAAGCGATACTTACTAATTACCAACTACTTAAGAACACACAGGCGCTTATCTAAACATCAGTCTCACTCGAAGTCAATGACATCTTGCATATGGCTGATAAGGGATGGGGGTAGGAACCGCATGCTGCATATTGTAGCATGGGTGGCTACAAAGACTATTGAGTGAAATATGTTTACATTTTGGTTTAGAGCTTATATATAATTTGTTTTAACTAATTCCGTGTTTTGTATTTTTTCAGAGTTTCATAATGTGATATTCTGTAGAAATTTAACCTCAGATCTAAATATGGCAAAATCTTTACTAACTAGACAGTCGGTGAAGCAACATTTTCTGTTTGGAATTCCAAGTGAATTGCCACATAATGTGTAACCCTCTAATATGCAGGTTGGAGATATTTCTACTGAAGGAAGGCTCATCTGCAAAAATTGACAAGTAATAATATTCTCGAAACGATAGCAGAAGCATTGGTCGAAGTGTGGAAACGTTCATCAATACCCTCAATGAGTAAAAGATCCATAATTACCAAGCTGAAACGCTTTACCGACAAGGTTACGCAACTCAATCCATCCAAAAGCAGTGCAAAGCTTATTGAATTTGTGACCAAATCCACTGAACATATTTTGCCAGAGCAAAAATGGGTTGATCCCCAACCATCACTGGTATTTGCCCAGGATTACGTATCTGTATGGCTTGCTTCAGATTTTCCATCCTATGTTTCACCATTGCGATCGTTGCAGCATTTTTATAGAAGAGAGGCGAGAGAACACTTTGCCCAGGTGGGTCAGTGACATCTGGTTGACGATTAACGTGATGAGCAGCCCATGCTATGAAGTCGCCTTTCTCCAATACGTCTTTTTTGAGGAGTGGCATTCTCTGTGCTAACCACTGGTTCTCTTCTTCTTTTGCTTCATGTAAAATGTCTGCAGTGTCCAGCATAACAGCCGTCTCTGGAGCAGTTATAATGTCTGTGTTGCAAGCAACAGCTGGAACTATGCGGTAACTGTCCGGTAGGGAAGGGTTTCTGGTGCACACAGGTGGTGGAACTGTAATGGGTTGTCTGAATGTGCCTGGACTAGACTGTGTAGGGAACTGGAACAAACTGATACTGGTCCCATGAAAGACCCTTTAGCTGTTTGTGACGAAGGGTTATGGTCTAAATTATCAAGTTCTCCTGCCATGTATATTCCATCACGAATTTGTGCAAGGCATACTAAGCCTTCTTTATTAAACCTTCGACATACTGTATTGGTAAGCCAGTCTTCCAGTTCTAACACACATTCGTAACTGACACTGATACCAAGTTCATGAAGTAGAGTCAACAATTTCTTGCTTCGGATTTGAGTGTGCACCTTTAGACCTATATATAATGGTAGTGGAGGAGCTTTATCCTTTTGGTGACGTTGCCTAACTGTTGCCTTTGCCTTCCTTTCATGTTGAACCTGATTAGTTGACATAGAGTGAGACATGCCTGTGAGTTTCCAACATCTTGATCTTTGATATTTGACCAGTATAACAGCATCGATACCAGAACTCTGAGGGAGTTAGGTACTGCACTCTCCTGGCAATTGTGAGGAAAACTACCTGAAAATTGTGAAAATTTTGTCTCAAACGTTTCCTTTCGTATTACTTTAGCTACATGTCTCACTGAGAGAGCATCTTTCTGGAAATTACGTGACTCAAGTGCTTCTTTTAGTAGGTCTTGAAGACCTTCATTAAATACCAGAAGAATACTTTTACCATCTGACTGTTCCTGGCACTCATCTGGGTAGTGCATCAAAAGTTTGTTCTTGACCCGTGTTCTGTTTGTTGTTTTCTCATACCCTAATGCTGCAAGGCAATTTTCATACATTTTGTGCAAGTTTGTTGATCGGAACATGTAAACACCCTCGTCCACACTGCTTTCAATGAAGGATATAATTTCAGCAAATACCCTTGATTCTGTCATTTTCTGATCACTACAGTCTGAGGGCGCTGACTGAGCTCTTTGCATATTTCTGTAGCGAGTTCTAAATACATCCATACAATGCTTGTGGTATTTCGCTTCAATGGCCACCACGTCCCCACCTGCAATAGTGGCTAACAACTCAGTATCCTGCATTTCCTTGGATGTTCTCTGAGCGCTGTATCTAATTCTTACGTAGTACAACTATAAAGTACCCACTCTGGTTTCTTACAGAAAATGCACATATTTATATACTTTGACACACAAGGGAGGTTCGAGCGTTTTGATCTTCTATGTCCAATATTATCAACACAGTGTCCAATTTTCCTTTCTGGCACGTCTCTCTTGTGTCCTTTTTAGTTTTGAGTAAGCAAACTTAAGCTGACACTTAAGATGTCATTTTGCCTGGTTACTGAGAAAGTCATTTGCATTAACATGATCTGGAAAACATACATCAATAGGCATTGAATCTAGTTCTCTGAAGCCATTTACATTTTTAATAAAGTCTCATAGGATGTTAGACCCTTGCCATCTTGTCTGGATGCAGGACATTTTAATGTGCCGTCATCCGTTCCACATACAACCCACTTTGCCAGACCATATGGACTTGTAAGATGCAAATCACAAAGTCATCAAAGCTCCTGAAAAGAAGAAAATACAGTACCATTAATATCGAGTCACCAACAACACAGAAAATAAAAGTCCTACACATTTTTATGCACAGGGCCACCTACAACCCTTCTTTCTGAAAAGCAAAGCAAAAGGTTTAGTATGTCGGCCATCTTGAAATCCAATAGGGCCGTCACCTGAGGGTATTTTCTATAGCTGAAATGGCTTCCTTGACCCTAAAAATGTTGGTCTGGACACAAAGATCATGTTTCTATTTGGCAAACACATGACAAAAACATAATTTGACCTTTGACCTTGACCTGACTTTCACCTGGGCCTCTAAAATCGGGCAGTCCCCTCTCAAAAGTTTTGCATAGTACTATAGTATAAGTGTGCAAAGTTTGGTGCTTTGGACCAGCGTGTCACGATATCACAAATTTGGACCTAAGCCACTCCATTACTAGGATTGTGCTCTCGACCAAGTGCCTCCATGAGAGCGTTCACATCATTACAGTACATTAATCACTTTCCACTTAAATAAATGTATGCATATTATATATAAACATGTAAATATAAATAATAATAATATGCATAATATAAAGATTTTATACAAAATAAATGACTAACAATAAATCTCCTATTATGATGCAAACTGAGGAATGCTAACTCGATCTCAAAGGGTTTTAAACTGCAAATGCCTCAAAACTGGGTGATAGAAAAAAAATCTGTTTTAATTTTCGTAATCAGCGTAAAAAAGAACATAAGAATCACTACCCACATTTATCAAAAGGAGAAAAACTTTGTTAAACAGCGTTATTAAACTTTAGTTTATCTTGAATTACAGTTTCAGACTTCCCCGCAGGAAACCAGGTTTCGTCAACTTATGATAAAAATACTTCTGTCCTTCACAGGGGGCTTTTTGAAGTACAAATTTCCATACAAGTTTTCTACGTGTTGAAATGATTCAACATATTTTTGTCGAATATTTTTCCCCCATTTACAATAAATATTTAACACTCACGCTCATTAATTGTATCGTTTATTACCTTCATGAATACTGTACTTTTTATGGGACTTTAACCAATGAAGCTTGTCATTATCATCATATCTAAACGCACAACTATGCATTTTTGCCTATGCCAAATTTATTACCCCACCATGGCTCGGGTTCGAATCCTAGTGGAGAAGGAATTTTGCACACACACACATTATATATATATCTATTAGTGGTGGACCGGATATCCACATCAATTTTAACATCCGCATCCGCATCCGCACTTCTGACTGCGGATGTTATGTGGATATGACCTCTAATAAATTATGCAATTTACAATTAAATTAGCTTATAAAGTAGCTTATAAGGCCCAGTTATGCACATTTCATATAAAGTATTAATTATTATTAATGAACAAACAAATATATAAACCTCAAAATATAAATACCATTAAATCAACAAACACTGCCTGTGCCGCTGTGCGTACTCCACTGATTTTTTTTTTCAGAGTAACACAGTAACTTTTCAGAATGAAATTGTTTGTATAAGAGCACGCAGTCTATCGTGTTTCGAACAAGATTATTGTAAATAAATACAAAAAATACTAAATTATTTAGCAAAAATAAAAATGCTAATTTTCTATAGCAAACACATTGCAAAATTTGCACAGTTTCTAAAATTAGCAATTGAAAATATGCATAATATGATCCACTAGGATCATATGTAGAATTCGGACCCCAGGTAACCCTAATGGAGAATACAGACCCCAACTTTCCCCTAATGTAGAATCCAGACCCCAACTTTCCCCTAATGTAGAATCCAGACCCCAACTTTCCCCTAATGTATAGATTATAGAAGCCAGACCCCAAACGAATCGTATAAGGACATCAATAAACAATTTAAAGGTTCATAGAAAATTTTATTATTATTATCACAAATAAAAACCATTAAAATCACACAATTGTAAAATCTTATATCAAATGTAGAATTCGGACCCCAGCCTTCTTTAGTTAGCTTTATAAGGCTAACTAACGAAAATATCACAACCTAACCTAACCAATCGTTAGGTTAACTGTACGCCCTTGACGATTGGTTAGGTTAGGTCATGATATTTTCGTTAGTTAGCCTTATAAAGCTAACTAAAGAAGGCTGGGGTCCGAATTCTACATTTGATCCACTCTTATTAAGTGAAAGTTTAATTAAAAGGATATTGTGAAAAAATGGTCTCACAAAATTGGAAAAACGTATTGTTTATGTGTCTTTCATGCCACATAAATTCGTCTAAGTATGAATTTAAGTGTGATCTCCTACATCCATGCTAAAACTGACTCGAATAGTTAAAGCGTAGCTTAAACATGGCCTCGGATGTTAAGGCAAATGTAGAAACTCAAATAGTTAAAGAGTAGCTTGAACAAGCCAAATGGAGAATACAGACCCCAACCTTCCGCTAATGTAGAATTCGGACCCCAACCTTGGTAGGGGTCCGAATTCTACATATGATCCCACCACTAATATATATATATATTATATATATATATATATACACACACACACACACACATATATATATATATATATATATATATATATATATGAGAGAGAGAGAGAGAGAGAGAGAAATTCTTCAGAAGCTCTCTGAAAGAACTTTTCAAACTCTGTAACACACTATGATGTGCAGAGGACATAATTTTTGCGATATTAGATAATAAATTGTTTCATTTTCACTATACGAGTACATTACCGTATGTAAGAATGTCAGTTCGTGTTTTGTGTACCTCTCCTTCTTCAGCATGAATTATAATCGTAGTCCTAAACTGTATTTAAGAAATCAACAAATAAAAATTAGTTATTAAATCGCTCCTTTTAAACCCCTCCTTTTAAATTTAATTTTAAACCCCTCTTTAAGTTCCTCTAGTCTTCACTTTGATTAAAGTACTCAATAGGAATACATGACAATAGAAACGAAGCACCAAAACATAAATTAACCAAGTAAAATATAGATTATTTTCATAATAATAACAAAAGAGTAACGATGAATCGGTAGTTTTGGTGAAACAAAAATTCATAGTAGACACCTGAGGAATTAATTCTTCTGTTTGTTGAGACTAGTTAGCAACAAAGTTCAAAATGCAAGAGTGGGAAGATAAAGACATCTTTGCTTTTAATCGTAGCACTGTGACGTAACACACCTCGTTTTATCGTGACATTCCGAAGGGTTGTTTTAGTTTAAAAGAGAGTTTGTGCAGATTTGGTTGTATCACTGCAACGTTACAAACTCACATAAGACATATTTATTTTCAGTGTTACTCGTTCTGACTGTATATATATATTATATTTACACATACACATTTCTCTGTATTATAAACAAACAAGTAAGTTCATTTTTTTATTTGTATCATACAGTATATTTATTTAATTTTATTAATTCAGATCAGGTTTTTTTTTTGTACAGTGAGTTCGCATAAAAAATTTAACTTTATTTAAGTTAATTTAGCATTATTTAACGCGTTCTTTAACCTACTGAAAACAAAGTACAGTTTGATTCAAAAGTCACGATCGGGTGAAATATATTCATTTTACTATTTACATAATATGATTTTAAGAACAGAAAACTTCACACATTAAATTTGTGCGTGGATTCCATCCAGTACATTTGCCAACGATCGGAGCAAAATGGCAAATAAACGAAGTCGGGGGTTCTAACCCCGAAGATGCTGGTAGTAATAATACAGGAATTAGAGAAAATGGGCCGCATTAGTCCTTGCTCATTATTATTATCATGTGCGATGACAGGTTGAAACTTGCAGGTTTGCTACTTTAAAATCAAGTTAGGAAAAAGCCGATCAGATCGTAACTTGTTGCTCACCCTGTGGATTTATACATATAATAACTTTTGGCTCACCCTGTAGATGTATAATAAACTGGAAACAAAATTTTGTTTTGGTGATTAATCTTAGATATAATGATAAATTTTACGTTTTTAATCGTGTTTCAGTTATGATTTTAGCGATGTTAAATGATGTTTGTGGTTATTTAACCACATTCGTAACGACAACGGTCATGTGACGAAGTCGGCATACAGCTTTACGTGGGATTCACAATATTTAAGGGCCGCTGCATCGTTCGAACGCAGAAGAGGGTCACCCATGATTTTATTAATCATTATAAAATATTACTCAATAACTGCAAGTTATTTTACTAATATTATGAAGGAATTGTCGAATTTAGTGAATTATCAACTAATTATTATTTTTTGGTCGCACGATTTTTTTTTAATGAATACCAAATTGATGTGAATGTAATCTAACCTAATTTTACCTTCCCTATAACCTAATTTTTATACCTGACCCGAACTTGACCTAGCCTCACTTTACTTTAACTTTACTTAACGTAATCTAACCTATGGAATAGAGCAAAACGAACGTTTGCGCTTCAAAGTTGTTCGTCTTGCAAATATTGCAATTTAATACATAGTTTAGAAATATTAAAATTGGGCGAAAATGATTTAACCCTTTCGGTGCTGCATGTGCGGGAGGAACGTATGTCCCACAGAGAGCGTTTCTTTTACGCCCACTTAAATGCGGGCGTGAAAAATTAAGATCGTAAGGCATACGTAATTAGTCTGTGGTAATTATTCGTACGTCGTACGTAGTTTGGTCTTAAAAGGTTAATTTTTGTGATAGTTTACTTTCACATTGGTCTGTTGTCGTTTCAGTAATTTTGGTGCATTTGAAGGCTACTGAAAAAGAGCTTTTGTTTTTCCATTTCGAATTTGTTGTCTGTTGGTCACAATTTAATGGTGTCCCTCCTGTTGTTCTCAAGAACTGCGCTTCTGCGGTGACACCCTGCCTAAGAACTTCTCGTTCCTGCTGGAAGTTCGCTTTCATTCAGTCTGCTCCAAAGATGTTACCTTATTCGCTCTTCACTATTGCTGTTATAACGGACTGCTCTTCTGAATTCTCTAACTGCACACGTACTCCTTTAAGGAGAGCATGCAGTACCAGACTTTCGACACTTTCTCATCCCTTTGCTCTCCAACTCTCTTACGCAAGGGTTAATCGGTATGCCCACTCTTTCAACTATTAACCAAATGGTCAACTCTGGAACAACCTTGGTAGTATGCCCGCAAAATGCCAGAGTGCAGGAATGTTGCAAATGTTACGTAATGTTGCAAGAGTGCCAACCTCCCCTTTGGTGCCAACCCCCCCTTTGTTGCAAGGAATCCCCACCCCCATTGGTGCCAACCCCCCACCCCTTATTTGCAAGGCACTCCCCTTTGTTGCCAACCCTAAAATGGGGTTGCAAGGGATATGCAACTTCGAGTTTTCCCCCAAGCTGATCCCCCAAATGGGCATACCTAACCTAAGGGGGCCTCTTTGGGGGAGAAGGTGGGACAGCCTCACTCCCCAAAGGGGCAGAAGAGGGGGAGCCTCTTTGGGGGAGAAGTTGGAACGGCCTCACCCCCCAAAGGGGCAGAAAGAGAGAGAGAGAGAGGAAGGTGGAGAGAACCCAGAGGGAGGGTCTTTGCTTGGCGACCAGCAAGCCCATATGAAGTCTTCAGCCAAGCCGCAGCTCTCTTATAGGCCCCTAATCAGCCAGGTGGCTTAATCAGCCAATGCCTCCTGGCATCATCAGCCAGTGCCTCAGGGCATCATCGCCTCTGGGCATCATCACTTCCTGGCATTAGTTGACACGTCGCGCGTTGGCGGGCTCGAGTCCCGTGCGTCCGGTTGCTGGGCGCCATAGGCATCAGCCCGTCCGGTTGCTGAGCGCCCTAGGCATCAGCCCGTCCGGTTGCTGGGCGCCCTAGGCATCAGCCCGTCCAGTTTCTGGGCGCCTTAGACATCGTCCCGTACGGTTGCTGGGCGCCCTAGGCATCACCCCGTCCGGTTGCTGGGCACCCTAGGTGATAGCAATAATTATTGCTTAAACCGTATATTCTTCCGTCAACTGGCTTAGAAGGCTGAGTTGCAAGATAGCAATAATCATTTAATTAAAGCATATATTAATCAGCCAGAGCTAGTTGGCATAGAAGGCTGAAGATTGCGCTGTTTATTTGCATATATTCCTCCGTCGTCTGGCTTAGAAGGCTGAGTTGCCAGATTCGTTATTTATTTAAACCATATATTAATCAACTAGAGGGCTTAGAAGGCTGAGTTGTCAGTTTGCGCTATTTATTTAATTATTCATATATTAATCAGCCAATGGGGCTTAGAAGGCTGAGTTGCCAGATAGCATTAAATATTAAATTATTCCATATATTAATCAGCCAGTTGGCTTAGAAGGTTGAGTTGCAAATTTGTTATTTATTTAATTAAACCATACACAAATCAGCCAGTTGGCTTAATCAGCCAGAGACAGCGGGCTCATCAACCAGATGGCTTAGAAGGCTGAGTTGCCAGTTTGCGCTGTTTATTTGCATATATTAATCAACCAGTTGGCTTAGAAGGCTGAGTTGAGAGATTGCGTTTATTTGTATATATTAATCCGCCAATTGGCTTTTCTTAGCAGGCATAATTGGATGTATATAGAACGAATTAAAAGCATGCATACACTCATCGACTGTACACCACACACACACACACACACACACACCCGACTGTACGTCCATAAAGCCCCTATTAGCACACACACACACACACACACAAACACACACACACACACACACACACACACACACAAAAGCATCACCAAAAATCGTATAGACTTTTAGGAGCTCCAACAGGAGATGGTGAAATGAGGGCTACGACTTTTTAAAGGAGCTCACCCATCAAAAGGCGATGAGGGCTACGACTTTTTAGGAGCTCACCCCATTAACACAGCGTAACCGATACGAGGGCTACAACCAAGCGTCCAAACGATTGGTAGTGAAGCCAACTCCTGGTAGACCTTCCCTAAATACGTCCAATAGGCAGACCTATTAAACGATTATTGCAACGTTCGTTCATGTTGTTTATCTCCCTTTCTCAGTTGGTGTTTGAGTTGCCAGTTTGCACTTATTTAGTTAACATATATTACGCCTTAGAAATCCGCTTTAAAAACCAATCGGGTGATATATTCGTGTTCAAGGAATAAATAAAAAGCCAATACATCATTCTGTTTATTTAGACGAATTAATGGAAATACAATGGGATATATATATGGTCAAATAATAGAATGGAAAATATATAATCATACAAAACGGTGCATTATCAAAATATTAGTACAGGAAAAATATTCATATATATCAAATATATTGAAAATATACAAAACGTATAATCATATTAGTACAGGAAAAATATATATTGTCTTTACGTTCTACGGTGCAAAACGCAAAATTCGCATGTGGTAGAGTCTATATCCACATCGCCGTTACTTTGTACGATGTGGTAAAACCGTCCAAGCATCACTTCACCGTTTAACTGATACGGTGGTCTATACTCAATATAAATGGCGTTGATATCGTTCAATACTATGTTTGTACCCACTTTACACTCGGCGGGAAAGTTATCTTTAAGCACGTCTAGAACACAATCAAAAGCACGCACAAAAATGTCATCGTTAACCACAACATTAAATACAAGTTTGTAATCATGCCTTTCCAATCGGGTATTTTTTCTTAACGCCCCGAACTTTTCAATCGTGAACTCTTCTTCACTCGGCATAGCGGGATTGGAAATAATCTTCCAAGTCGTAACGATAGCTATTCATTATATAGAGGTACAGCTCTTCAGGTTGAACAGTGTAGACGAGCTCAGCACTGTACCGCTCAAGTGCTTTGTACCAAAGTTCAGGATATTTCGAAGAATCTAAACCTTTTAAATATGCATCCAGGTCTAAACCATTCTCTCCCTGTTCATTCCTACATTCAATAAATCCGTCGAGCAGAGCGGTGTATGCGTATTCAAGAACCGTGTCAAAATAAATCATATCCGTAACACGGCCGTCTAATATTGGCTTCAGCTTACGGAATCCGGCGATTTCAAACATTCTGTCGAGGATGAAACGGTTTCGTGTAGGGACAAGAACGTCATTATCAGCTGTGTTCTTCCACATCAGTCGTATATCAATGCGTGGTTGTTCGTTATTTACACTCAATGTGCAAACAATGGTGTATGAGGCGGCGTCACTAATCATCTCTCTTATTGTACCTACGCCAGCAGGTATTTTATAACGGTCCGCAGCCCACCTCTCAACTACCACGAAGATTTTATGCATCTCCTCAAGACTTAAATAAATAACGTTACGTTTGCTTGCAGCCTGCAGATCGTTTCATGCACACAGTTAATGGTGCCGGTTTCACGCCTGAACACGCGCAATGACTTCGTCACGGAGATGTCGTGGAGGCGTTGAGAATGCTTCTCAAAGGGAGTTCCATCGTATTCGCACGTCCACCCGGTTGAAGCTCTGAGATGACTATGAGCCACAGGGGGCCGGACCGGCTCGACGGAGCGGGGTGAGTCACGCTGATGAAACGTGTATGGGTTTGTTCGAACTCGTATGTTTCGTGAGGTACACGGGTGGGCGGGAACACGTCATACTGCTAAAGCGTGTACAGGCTTGTTCGAACACTCTTGGACAAACAGAATTTTCCGAAACGAATTTAATGTTTTATCACTCACCATTTCCACGAACTAAACATCTTCACAAACCAGCGCGCTATTAGAGAGAAACATATGTTCATATTTGGTCTTTTTGATACTCGTCTCTAAAGCCCGTTAAAAACTCACACAATCCATTAGCCACAACCTCACTACATACCTCATCATGATATATATTAATATAGTGGTAAAAATACTTAAGATTGTCCATGATGACAAAATTTACATTTTCAACCGTAGGGTACGAGTAGTCGGCATGGTGTAACATGATATAATACCGCTTGTCACACCAATCATCCACGAGACTCACTACCCATAACCGCTGCTTATCTTCTGAACGTGTTGCTTCTTCTACTTCGCGGTATATGTGTGCCTTTATAAAGCTTACCTCTATAACATACTTCAATACATCGTCTGTGCTACGAAAGCCTACAACCCCATCGCCAGAATGCCCGTAGAGTATTTGAACATCTCGGGCCTTCGCACGGTTCAATGCAACCTTAAAAGAGGCAAAGGATGGGGAATAGGGATTTTTTCAGTATCCACCACATCTACGCACTTTGCAGAATAACACTTCATAAATGTTGAACACGCAATATTTAAGGTAGCCATTACTATTTTCTCTTCTACGCGAGAGAATACACGGCTGAGCTCAAGGGTATACAGAGGTCAACTGAGCACGCAGGGAAGCCCAGGTTGCGGCATGACTCACGCAGCTGGTCTTACAGTGGGCGGGGCTTAGCTTTTTACTGTACACACGCACGCACGCACGCAAAGGAGAAAGTGAAACGTTAGTTGAAACACGATTTATTTAATAAACGAAATATTCAAGGTGTATATATATATTTACAAATACGTGTAATAAATAATCTAACAATAGACATATCAAAGATTACGGTATCCAAAGGGCACGGTACCATAGGTACCAGGCAGCTGGTAGCGTTTCCTATAGGTGTTACGGAACACCTTTGTACCCCTAAATTCCTTCACGCCCCCAGCTTTTGTGCCCGAAAATTGTGGGTGCCTACAGTCAGTTGGGGCGGGCGGTCACCCTCATCATCTTCCAAGCACACTAACTCCTTCAACGAATCAAAGTTAACACCCCCCCCCCCCGATTCTTCGCATGGTTAAGCGTGATACCCTTAGCTTCACGATATACTGCGTATCATCCCCTATCCTCACCCGTACCTCATAGGTTTTGGCCCCGTTCACACAAACGAGTCTGTATATGCAATGTCTCCATACTCATCCTTGATCTTGTCAGTTAGCTCTCCGAGGAACTACCCAATAGCAGGCATGTATTCACCCCTCCTCGCTGTGAATATCACGCTATCTGTATCGGCATACAAAACCCTGCGCCCAAGAGAATGCAATAAGCCTCAAGGTTTGACGCGCGCGTAGGCTGTTGTGAAGGTGGCCACAGGAACGTTTGTAACCCGTGAGGTATCTGTGGCCAATTCGGTATTGTTGTACTTTATTATGTAGGTATTACCAGGGGTGCAGTGCTGCCGGAGCGTGCCGGAGCGCCGCTCCGGCACCTCTGCAAGAGGAAGTTTGGAGGAATTACCATAACAAGCAACAAAAAAATTGTCTCCATTAATTATCAACAGTTTCTTACTAGTCTTGTGAACAATTTGCAGCACCGTATGTTCACGACAACATCCATGAAAGGTTCTCAAACTTCTGAACCTCAAAGTATGTATAAATCACTGCTAAATGAAATGTATGTCCTTGAAAAAGACTACTGGCCTGATGAAATACCACCTAATTACGGAGAAGCTGAAATCTCATCTCTCTGTAAGAGGTTTAAGCTTTCTTCTTACTCTGTACTAAATGCCTTTAGAGACTATGTGGAAGATCATGGGCGCCGCATCCCCAAGATTTACACCCATTACTGAGCTGTTCACAAGTTATTCCTATTAGTACTGCTGAGTGTGAGAGGGGATTCAGTCACATGAACTTGATAATAACAACAACACGCTCAAGATTTCTCATAAATCATGTATCAGCGCTTATGTTTGTTAAACTACATGGACCTCCTCTAGTTCAGTGGAATCCTGAGCCATATGCCATATCATGGCTGCGCTACCACAGATCGGCAGATGACACCAGGACAAGAGTTGCTTCAGACCCCCGAAAACATATCACGCCTGACCCTTTGTGGAAATTATTGTGAAACTTCCAACTGGTGGTATTTGGTAAGCACTAAGTAGTTTTAACTTCTTAAATTGATAAAATACATGATTGCTCTTTTTTCTTTATTTGCTTGATAATTATATTTATTTTATGATAATTAGTGAGTGCAAACACGAAATACTTAGTCATCGTGTGGCATATACAGTATAGAAAGAGGATAGGAAATGGCAGGCTTTTGTCAGGCCCACCAGAGCTCCGGCACCTATAAAATTGGTACTGCACCCCTGGGTATTACCTACATTCACAAACTACATGACTCTTTATCGGTTTCGTTGGCGTAATCCCAGACTTCACTATAATTTTCTGCCAAATGAACGTCCCCTTTGCCGGTATTCTGTGCAAATTTTTCCCAAAGACTGTTTAGACGCAACTTTGCACTAATGCGCTTGCCAGGGCTCTTTACAATTTGGGAACGGTCAAGCTGTATACCTTCACGGTCACGGTAACGTTGAATATAAGCCGACTTTTCATCTTCGGTATCAACTCCTCGCGGGTATCCTGAAGCTTCAATCTTATCCTTCTAAAAGCGTTTATATATGGCGTGAAAAGGATGGGTAGCTTCTGAAACCTCCACACCTCATGTATCTTCAATATGCTGTAGCTATGGCGAACAGCTAGATGCAGCTCTGGACTTGCATATCCACCTCTAAGCTTACGCAGGCGGATTGTATGGTCACAATCACCATTGTTCTCTTCTGCGCACTTCACGCAAAAGGGAAACATGAATTTGTGATCTATAATGGCGGGTAAGATCGGCATCCATAAATCGCGATTTGGGAGTACGTCTTCGAAAGAAAGCACGAAATAGTACCCGTTCAAATTTCTTGAGAACTCGTTGATGGTGGGTAGGTCAGCCCCCACCAGTTTCTCAGGCGCACCTACGGGGTACGGACTGTTCTTCATCACGTAGGGGTATAAAGAACAGAAGTCGTAGTAATGGAGCTTCACGCACTCCGTAAGCGAATAGTATAGCTTGAAGGGCTTTGTACACCCTCCGAACAAACTATTACCGCATTTGAGAGGATCCAGCACCATTGAACGCTTGATCGTGCTTATTTCTTCACGGCTCCATCGGTGCATCATACACATGTTCTCACAAGACTTTGTTAGTGAACTGGGATCCTGTAACTTGATCGCGAGTGCGGGTCCATGCAAGACTGTCGGCTGGCGATCTACCGTGGATATCTCCTACGATCCCACACTCAGGACGGGTGCACCCGTGCCACCAGCAACCGTTAAAGGAGTAACACAGTCTTTCACCAGGTGGCACGGTTTTCACTTAGACCATCAACCCAAAAAACACGACCATTAACCTTAATGGGTACTTCACCCGTGTTGCGAGCATGCTTTATGTATACATCTGTCTACTGCTGTAGGTGTATGAGCCAGTAAATAGCCTTGTGTCCATAACTGCGGGGGTTGTTTCTGTGGATAATGGCTAAGGTGTCTTTAGGCATGAAGTTATTCTTGAAACGAAAACGTAATGATGCGATGGTGGTTGCGATTTGCACCGGATCGGATTTGAAACGGCATATGTATATCTTTAAAGGCCTGGAAACATACTCTAAGCACGCGCACATCATTCACGCAATAACGCTCACATTCATCAGCTATTATAAGGATTACATTCATTAAAACTGTTGTAGTATGGTCAAAATCTTCACGCTCGTCTGTGCTCATACATTCATAGTTAAAGTAATGTTTGGGTGGAAGTAGTCCTACGTAATTTAAAGTTTCGCTAGTGAGGAATGTGTAAGGGAAATATTCTTTTGAAACTTCAGCGGGTACGCCCATTACCTTGGGTAGCTTTGCTAATTTACAAGGTGTGAATAATAACGTGTCTTTAAACTGTACATCACCTTTTATTTGCATCTGTATTAGTTTGTTGCCTCTTTTTAAGGGATCACCTGTAAATATCTCAGAGGACTCTTGCTCAAGTAACTCCTTATAACGGACGGTCACCTGCTTGGCCCCGGTGTGAGGAGATGACAACAGAAGACAACAGTAGGATGTTTAACACCAAGAAATTTCAACTCTTGAGATATGGTAGAATGAAGAAATTAGACTGCATATTAGACCAGATGAGCCGTGCGTACATGACTATGTGCAGTGGAGAGCGCGAGAGAGCATTTCCCGCCTATACCAAGCGATCATGTGTGGCGGAGAACGACTGTTAATTTTTATAGAAAGCAGAGTAAATACACTGTTACATTAAAGCTAAAACATAACTTCTCATCAATTCATGTTTTCAGATCCATTTAACGTCGATAAACACCCACCCACCCAACCCACGCACATTGTGGGGTACACAACAAATAGAGTTGAATGAGCTCTATATATATATATATATATATATATATATATATATATATATATATATTATATACAGAGAGAGAGTCAAAAACTGAACACACACACACACACACACACACACATTAGTGATTTGAAAGCGCGTTAAAAATTATAATTATTAGAAAATTCACCCCTCCGACAAGCCAGGAAGTCCTCAACTTTGACTGTTGTGAAGGGCCTGAGGTACGTTCATTTAAGTCTCTGGCAATATCCCAGGGTGTATCATAGCGCTCCGGCTAAGGTTACTATCTGCTTTTGTGTTTCAGCTCACCGCCCCAACTCCAGCGCATAGTGCCGAACTGAATTACCAAGCCTTTACCATGCACTTCACCACTTCTAAGAATCAAAAAAAGGACCTTTCTTAGAGACACTTTTTAAAACTTGGTGCTCCTCTCTTCACACCGGGGTCAAGCAGGAGGTCCCCCCTCTAGACTCGGTTTGGTGGAGGAGTGAGTTTTAAAGTATTGACAAGAAAGATCCCCGATTTTATGATTCTTAGAAACTGTGAGAGTGCGAAAGGCCTGGTAATTCATTCCCGTACTGCGCTTTCGAGTTGAGCGGAAAGCTGAAATACAACAGCAGATAGTAACACTAACCGGGGCGTTATGATACACCCTGGGATATTGTCAGAGACTTAAATGAACGTACCGCAGGGTCGTCACGACAGTCAAAGTTGGTCTTCCTGGCCTGTAGGAGGGGTGAATTTTCTGATAATTATCATTTTTAACGCGCTTTCAAATCACTAATGTGTGTGTGTGTGTGTGTGTGTTCTTCAGTTATTGACTCTATATATTATATACACACAGCTCATTCAACTCCATTTGTTGTTGATGAGAAGTTATGTTTTAGCTTTAATGTAACAGTGTATTTACTCTGCTTTCTATAAAAATTAACAGTCGTTCTCCGCCACACATCATCGCTTGGTGTAGGTAGGAAATGCTCTCTCGCGCTCTCCACCGCACATAGTCATGTACGACCGGCTCATCTGGTCTAATATGCAGTCTAATTTCTTCATTCTACCATATCTCAAGAGTTGAAATTTCTTGGTGTTAAACATCCTACTGTTGTCTTCTGTTGTCATCTCCTCACACCGGGGCCAAGCAGGTGACCGTCCGTTATAAGGAGTTGCTTGAGCAAGAGTCCTCTGAGATATTTACAGGTGATCCCTTGAAAAGAGGCAACAAACTAATACAGATGCAAGTAAAAGGTGATGTATAGTTTAAAGACATTTTATTATTCACACCTTGTAAATTAGCAAAGCTACCCAAGGTAATGGGCGTATCCGCTGAAGTTTCAAAAGAATATTTCCCTTACACATTCCTCACTAGCGAAACTTTAAATTACGTAGGACTACTTCCACCCAAACATTACTTTAACTATGAATGTATTGAGCACAGACGAGCGTGAAGATTTTGACCGATACTACACAGTTTTAATGAATGTAATCCTTATAATATAGCTGATGAATGTGAGCGTTATTGCGTGAATGATGTGCGCGTGCTTAGAGTATGTTTCCAGGCCTTTAGAAGGATGCACATATGCCGTTTCAAATCCGATCCGGTGCAAATCGCAACCACCGTCGCATCATTACGTTTTCGTGTTCAACAATAACTTCATGCCTAAAGACACCTTAGCCATTATCCACAGAAACAACCCCCGCAGTTATGGACACAAGGCTATTTACTGGCTCATACACCTACAGCAGTAGACAGGTGTATACATAAAGCATGCTCGCAACACGGGTGAAGTACCCATTAAGGTTAATGGTCGTGTTTTTTGGGTTGATGGTCTAAGTGAAAACCGTGCCACTGGTGAGAAGACTGTACTCCTTTAACGGTTGCTGATGGCACGGGTGCACCCGTCCTGAGTGTGGGATCGTAGGAGATATCCACGGTAGATCGCCAGCCGACAGTCTTGCATGGACCCGCACTCGCGATCAAGTTATAGGATCCCAGTTCACTCACAAAGTCTTGTGGGAACATGTGTATGATGCACGTATGGAGACAGACGGACAGTACCGTGAAGAAATAAGCACGATCAAGCGTTCAATGATGCTGGAGCCTCTCAAATGCGGTGATAGCTTGTTCGGAGGGCGTACAAAGCCCTTCAAGCTATACTTTCCGCCTATGGAGTGCGTGAAGCTCCATTACTACGACTTCTGTTCTTTATACCCCTACGTGATGAAGAACAGTCCGTACCCCGTAGGTGCGCCTGAGAAACTGGTGGGGGCTGACCTACCCACCATCAACGAGTTCTCAAGAAATTTGAACGGGTACTATTTCGTGCTTTCTTTCGAAGACGTACTCCCAAATCGCGATTTATGGATGCCGATCTTACCCGCCATTATAGATCACAAACTCATGTTTCCCTTGTGCGTGAAGTGCGCAGAAGAGAACAATGGTGATGTGACCATACAATCCGCCTGCGTAAGCTTAGAGGTGGATATGCAAGTCCAGAGCTGCATCTAGCTGTTCGCCATAGCTACAGCATATTGAAGATACATGAGTTCTAGAGGTTTCAGAAGCTACCCATCCTTTTCACGCCATATATAAACGCTTTTTGAAGGATAAGGTTGAAGCGTCAGGATACCCGCGAGGAGTTGATACCGAAGATGAAAAGTCGGCTTATATTCAACGTTACCGTGACCGTGAAGGTATACAGCATGACCGTTCCCAAATTGTAAAGAGCCCTGGCAAGCGCATTAGTGCAAAGTTGCGTCTAAACAGTCTTTGGGAAAAATTTGCACAGAATACCGGCAAAGGGGACGTTCATTTGGCACAAAATTACAGTGAAGTCTGGGATTACGCCAACGCAACCGATAAAGAGGTCATGTAGATTGTGAATGTAGGTAATACCTACATAATAAAGTACAACAATACCGAATTGGCCACAGATACCTCACGGGTTACAAACGTTCCTGTGGCCAGCTTCACAATAGCCTACGCGCGCGTCAAACTTTGGGGCCTATTTGCATTCTCTTGGGCGCAGGGTTTTGTATGCCGATACAGATAGCGTGATATTCACAGCGAGGAGGGGTGAATACATGCCTGCTATTGGGTAGTTCCTCGGAGAGCTAACTGACGAGATGAAGGATGAGTATGGAGACATCGCAAACGCAGACTCGTTTGTGTGAACGGGGCCAAAACCTATGGGGTACGGTTGAGGATAGGGGATGATACGAAGTATATCGTGAAGGCTAAGGGTATCACGGTTAACCATGCGAATCGCGGGGGCTTTAACTTTGATTCGTTGAAGGAGTTAGTGTGCTTGGAAGATGATGAGGGTGACCGCCCGCCCCAACTGAATGTAGGCACCCACAATTTTCGCGGCAAAGCAAGCTGGGGGCGTGGAGGAACTTAGGGGTACAAAGGTGTTCCGTAACACCTATAGGAAACGCTACCAGCTGCCTGGTACCTGTGGTACCGTGCCCTTTGGATACCGTAATCTTTGATATGTCTATTGTTAGATTATTTATTACACGTATTTGTAAATATATATATACCTTGAATATTTCGTTTATTAAATAAATCGTGTTTCAACTAACGTTTCACTTTCTCCTTTGCCTGCGTGTGTACAGTAAAAAGCTAAGCCCCGCCCACTGTAAGACCAGCTGCGTGAGTCATGCCGCAACCTGGGCTTCCCTGCATGCTCAGTTGACCTCTGTATACCCTTGAGCTCAGCCGTGTATTCTCTCGCGTAGAAGAGAAAATAGTAATGGCTACCTTTAATATTGCGCGTTCAACATTTATGAAGTGGCATTCTGCAAAGTGCGTAGATGTGGTGGATACTGAAAAAATCCCTATTCCCCCATCCTTTGCCTCTTTTAAGGTTGCATTGAACCGTGCGAAGGCCCGAGATGTTCAAATACTCTACGGGCATTCTGGCGATGGGGTTGTAGGCTTTCGTAGCACAGACGATGTGTTGAAGTATGTTATAGAGCTAAGCTTTATAAAGGCACACATATACCGCGAAGTAGAAGAAGCAACACGTTCAGAAGATAAGCAGCGGTTATGGGTAGTGAGTCTCGTGGATGAGTGGTGTGACAAGCGGTATTATATCATGTTACACCATACCAACTACTCGTACCCTACGGTTGAAAATGTAAATCTTGTCATCATGGACAATCTTAAGTATTTTTACCACTATATTAATATATATCATGATGAGGTATGTAGTGAGGTTGTGGCTAATGGATTGTGTGATGTTTAGTTTGTGGAAATAGTGAGTGATAAAACATTAAATTCGTTTCGGAAAATTCTGTTTGTTCAAGAGTGTTCGAACAAGCCTGTACACGCTTTAGCAGTATGACGCGTTCCCGCCCACCCGTGTACCTCACGAAACATACGAGTTCGAACAAACCCATACACGTTTCATCAGCGTGACTCACCCCGCTCCGTCGAGCCGGTCCGGCCCCCTGTGGCTCGGTTGTAGGTAAATTCCACTGCGGAAAATTCCACCACGGTAAATTCCACCAGGTAAATTCCACCAATGGTAAATTCCACTAAAGTAAATTCCACCAGGTAAATTCCACCCCAAATTATTTAAAATAAAATATGATTTAAATAAGTAAGATGTAAATATTTTATTCATATGGGTACAAATAGAAGAATACAACGAATATTACAATATTACATATATAAAAAACATATATAGAAGGGTGAAATTAAATTTAATATATTACTCTTCTTAAAAAATTAAAATATACTAAAACATATGTTGAAGGATGAAATTAAATGTAGTATATGACTCTTCTTAAAAAAATTAAAATGAATGCAAGTTATGTGAGATTTTTCTTAAAAAATCTAAAGAATCTCCATTTTGATAATTCTCCACTAACGTCTTCAGTCTTGCGTTTATAACTTGGTATCTTTTTTTCTTGATAGTTTTATCCCCCCGTCGAATGTGGACAATTTTTGTCTGCATTAATGCTTCTTCTCCTGCAATTGCATTGCAAAATTTCCACAAATTTGGGTGCGTAGATGTTATCGATGATCGTAAAGCGTTGTGGAATCCTTCCACAGTGTTATTCGACCTAGGAAGGTCATTCAAAATACGGTCATGCACATTCCATAGTTCTATAGGAAAGAGTGGATTGTTTCTCCTACGACGAGCACCACGTCCCCGCACAATACCAATGTAAGTACTTTCAAAATAAGTGATAAATTCAGCAGGAATGCCTTCATCATCAGACAGGTCTTCAAATGCATCAGCAACATCTGCAATCGGCAAGAACGCCAATGCAGTAAAACATTTAATTTTAATTGCGAAATTAGCACCGTTATTGTATCTCACGCGCTCACCAATTTCACATACTTTCCGCCAGCATGATTGACCAAGATGAAAGAGACACCCAACAACTTTTGAATCGTGAAAAATTGAGATGAAGGAATTGTGCATTGCCTTTTCAAAGTCCATGAGACATTCCGAAGGGCGACTATTTGGACGAAGATCACGAACAGCAGAAAATAGTCGTCGATAGGTATCCTCTTGTTTGTCTGGAAGCAATGCAAACAAGCGTGGCACAGAAGAATTTCCAATTATAGCATGTAATGTGAGCAATTGAGTCCACAAGTTTGGAGCACATTTGAAAGTGCCATCACAAGCCCATGACTTAGATGCTTCGAGGTCATTCAAGCCAGTTTCAGTGGCAAATATTAAGATTCTGGCAGTGTCTTCTATACCGCTATCGAAAGCCAAGAACAACGAACCATTCTGAAGAAATTTAACAGTTTCTGGAATTTCGAAGCCTGTCCGACATGTTGGAAGCGCTGGAATTCCTAATGTTTTTTGTCTCTAGTTGCGAATATTACGAGAAAGTCCGGGGAGTGTTGGCAACTGTGATTTTGTTTCTCATCAAGTGTCTGTACAGCAGCAGCACTACTTCCGGTGAAGTATTGTACCAGTCATCTGAATTGTATCTTTCATTGAACTCATTGCCTTTCGAGCTTCAACTTTTGCACTGCTTGCTGAGTGGTTATGAATGCCCGTTGAATAAATGATTTCTGGTTCACTGCAGTTGTAAAGTGTATGAATCCTGGCTCTGCAGCCGTCATAAAAATGTTCACATCGCCAATATGTCTTTGTTTTGTTGGTATTGGATGTATGCATCTCATAAATATAATTTTCATCATCACATAGTTTTAGTTTGTTCTTCTCTGTTTTAATAAATGATAAGGGCATGATCACTTCACTATTGGTGAGTATATATAAATAAGTGGTTCACCAAATGAGCACTTGTTACCTCTACGAATATTAATACACAACTGAAAAAATTGAAGATTCGGTCTACCTTTTTGATGCGGTGGAAATTTCCGCGGTGGAATTTACTTTGGTGGAATTTACCATTGGTGGAATTTACCTGGTGGAATTTTCCGCGGTGGAATTTTCCGCGGTGGAATTCACCAGTCTCCTGTGGTTCATAGTCATCTCAGAGCTTCAACCGGGTGGACGTGCGAATGCGATGGAACTCCCTTTGAGAAGCATTCTCAACGCCTCGTACGACATCTCCGTGACGAAGTCATTGCGCGTGTTCAGGCGTGAAACCGGCACCATTAACTGTGTGCATGAAACGATCTGCAGGCTGCAAGCAAACGTAACGTTATTTATTTAAGTCTTGAGGAGATGCATAAAATCTTTCGTGGTAGTTGAGAGGTGGGCTGCGGACCGTTATAAAATACCTGCTGGCGTAGGTACAATAAGAGAGATGATTAGTGACGCCGCCTCATACACCATTGTTTGCACATTGAGTGTGTAAATAACGAACAACCACGCATTGATATACGACTGATGTGGAAGAAACACAGCTGATAATGACGTTCTTGTCCCTACACGAAACCGTTTCATCCTCGACAGAATGTTGAAATCGCTGGATTCCGTAAGCTGAAGCCTATATTAGACGGCCGTGTTACGGATAGGATTTATTTTGACACGGTTCTTGAATACGCATACACCGCTCTGCTCGACGGATTTATTGAATGTAGGAATGAACAGGGAGAGAATGGTTTAGACCTGGATG
The DNA here is from genome assembly GCA_023014485.1 of Bathynomus jamesi. Lineage (NCBI taxonomy): Eukaryota > Metazoa > Arthropoda > Malacostraca > Isopoda > Cirolanidae > Bathynomus > Bathynomus jamesi. The sequence continues at coordinate 124,670 of JAJOZX010003786.1, read as the reverse complement.
CATATTTAAAAGGTTTAGATTCTTCGAAATATCCTGAACTTTGGTACAAAGCACTTGAGCGGTACAGTGCTGAGCTCGTCTACACTGTTCACCCTGAAGAGCTGTACCACTATATAATGAATAGCTGTCGTTACGACTTGGAAGATTATTTCCAATCTCGCTATGCCGAGTGAAGAAGAGTTCACGATTGAAAAGTTCGGGGCGTTAAGAAAAAATACCCGATTGGAAAGGCATGATTACAAACTTGTATTTAATGTTGTGGTTAACGATGACATTTTTGTGCGTGCTTTTGATTGTGTTCTAGACGTGCTTAAAGATAACTTTCCCGCCGAGTGTAAAGTGGGTACAACATAGTATTGAACGATATCAACGCCATTTATATTGAGTATAGACCACCGTATCAGTTAAACGGTGAAATGATGCTTGGACGGTTTTACCACATCGTACAAAGTAACGGCGATGTGGATATAGACTCTATCACATGCGAATTTAGCGTTTTGCACCGTAGAACGTAAGACAATATATATTTTTCCTGTACTAATATGATTATACGTTTTGTATATTTTCAATATATTTGATATATATGAATATTTTTCCTGTACTAATATTTTGATAATGCACCGTTTTGTATGATTATATATTTTCCATTCTGTTATTTGACAATATATACAGGGTGTCCGAGAATTATCTGTACAATTTTTTGGCTGTTATTAAAAGTCAACCATGAAGTGTAGAAATTCCAGTGTTGTCCCATTTTACAGAGAATCTCATTAAGTTTTTTCTGATAGCACGTTTTGACAAGTTTTTTAGAAATGTACGCGGGTGACAGACATTGATGATTTAAAAGCAAGAATCACAGCTGCTATTGAGCGAATTGATGTGGATATGCTGCAGCGTACATGGCAACATATGGAGTATCGATTGGATGTTTTGCGAATCACTAATGGTGCACATATCGAATGTTTGTAACAACGTTACTTTAATAAAAGAAACTTTTGAAAATACAGATTCTAAATAATCTTGTTTAAGAATTTTACGTGTGTTATCAAGAATTTTATTAAAAGATGAAATTGTACAGATAATGTTCGGACACACTGGAATTTCTAAAAAACTTGTCAAAACTTGGTATCAGAAAAAACTTAGAGATTTTCTGTAAAATGTGACAACACTGGAATTTCTACACTTCATGGTTGACTTTTAATAACAGCCAAAAATTGTACAGATAATTCTCGGACACCCTGTATATCCCATTGTATTTCCATTAATTCGTCTAAATAAACAGAATGATGTATTGGCTTTTTATTTATGCCTTGAACACGAATATATCACCCGATTGGTTTTTAAAGCGGATTTCTAAGGCGTAATATATGTTAACTAAATAAGTGCAAACTGGCAACTCAAACGCCAACTGAGAAAGGGAGATAAACAACATGAACGAACGTTGCAATAATCGTTTAATAGGTCTGCCTATTGGACGTATTTAGGGAAGGTCTACCAGGAGTTGGCTTCACTACCAATCGTTTGGACGCTTGGTTGTAGCCCTCGTATCGGATACGCTGTTAATCGGGTGAGCTCCTAAAAAGTCGTAGCTCTCATCGCCTTTTGATGGGTGAGCTCCTTTTAAAAGTCGTAGCCCTCGTTTCACCATATCCTGTTGGAGCTCCTAAAAGTCTATACGTTTTTGGTGATGCTTTTGTGTGTGTGTGCGTGTGTGTGTGTGGGTTTGTGTGTGTGTGTTTGCTAATAGGGGCTTTATGGACGTAGAGTCGAGTGTGTGTGTGTGTGGTGTACAGTAGGGTGGATCGATTTTACATTTTTTTCGATTTCCATATTCTAATAGAGACAAAAACTTGCGCATGCATGAGAAAATAGCCTCTGCAAAATCTTAGCTTATAGGTAATCATCTTCTGCCCCGGCAGAGCGATGAAAATCATATTTTAGTAGTCAAAAAACGTATTTTTCTTATAATTTTTAAAATATTTCAATATGCATCAAAATTATTCCTAATAACTATAAAGTCGATGAGAAAGACCTCATATGAGCGTTTTTCCAAGCGCGTTGTCCTACGTTAATATCTTTTGCCCCCGGCAACAACGTCAAATGTTGAAAAAATAGGTAATTTATATACATATTTTCAGATCGGCTCTTTGTCTTAAATAATGCATTTATATATTTCCCATAGCATTTATATCGTTGCTTAGGCATGAAATAACACACACGCAAAATTTATGACTAGAGTAATATCTTCTGTCCCGAGAAAAGTCTAAATGTGGATTATAATTACGTTAATGCGATGTTATAAGTACGATAAGTACTAAGTACAGCTCCTCGCTTGCTAATTTATAAAATTAGCAACCCAGAACTCACCACGAGGAGGTGGCTGTACGTCCAGTTCCACCCTATCCAGCCCCAACCACCCTTCCTTTGGCTGCATGTCGATTTACATACGGTAATCTTTCTTAGAATCAAATCGTGGAATTTTTGTTCGGGAGTGAAGACGGGAGCGGATGAATCCGTCCTCTCTTCTATTCCACTTACACTGGCAGAGGCTTCGGTTACTAATTTGATGAGTCTCTCGACCGCTTGAGTATGACAAGGGAATAGTGGGATCAGTCCATCAGGCTGGTCTCCCGTCTCAACAAACTCTTTTATTCGGGTATCAGGTATTGTTTTTGTAACGGGGGGTTCGGTCACCTCAGCCGTTTGCCAGTTGATCATTTCGTAATAGTTTTGACTATCGTAGAGCAGCTCAGGCATGGCGAAGGCTCGAATTTCCCCGCTGGTGATTGTTTTGATCGTGCTTTTAATATTCTTCTCCATCCCAATTCTCTTATGTGTTGCTCATCGGCATGTAGCATGGAGATCAAAATATTTTCTGGGTGAGCAAAGAAAGAATTTCTACGGAGGACTTTGTTGGCGATTGTCTTAGATCTTTGAGGTCTGAGAGAGACGCATCATTTCGAAAAAATGTCTTGCGCCCTCAGTGAAACTGGAGTTTTTCTTTATCTTAAACCAAATTGGTGCGTAAACTGTCATAATGAATCGCACAATTTCGTTGAAGGTGCTGGAGGGTTCACTGGTTGAAACATAGAAGCGCAGAAATCTATTTGCTGTTGTCAGCCACCTGGAATGCGCCATCTTACCTGGATTTCGAGCCGCGAGAGCTGAAGAGCAGCTACCGCTCGACACTGCTCTGTAGATGCCTAACAAATATTTTTGGTCAGTGCTCAACTCGGCATCATCTATGTCAATGTCGGGAGATGGAATGGCATCGAATTCTGTAATTGGAAGTTTTTCGCAGTCGTTCAGTTGTTTTCCAACTGGTCCAGTAAAGCCCATTGGCCCAGTTGTTTTGCCGTCCAAGTCTTGAATGAGGTGTCGCAGTGATAATTCATTACCGTGTAATAGGCATATGATCCACTGAACTGGCCTTTGTAGTTTCATTTCAATCATACGAATGGCTCCACCCTTTCGACCCGTGTTCACTGCGGTACCATCACAGCCGATAGCCACAATGTCGTCCGTGCTAATATTGTTAGTCTGCTGCTGCTGCTGGCAGCACTCACCAGAGATGACCTTTAAGCCCTAGCCTAGAGTCATAAAATTTTGCGTGTGTGTTATTTCATGCCTAAGCAACGATATAATTGCTATGGGAAATATATAAATGCATTATTTAAGACAAAGAGCCGATCTGAAAATATGTATATAAATTACCTATTTTTTCAACATTTGACGTTGTTGCCGGGGGCAAAAGATATTAACGTAGGACAACGCGTTTGGAAAAACGATCATATGAGGTCTTTTTCATCGACTTTATAGTTATTAGGAATAATTTTGATGCATATTGAAATATTTTAAAAATTATAAGAAAAATACGTTTTTGACTACTAAAATATGATTTTCATCGCTTTGCCGGGGGCAGAAGATGATTACCTATTAAGCTAAGATTTTGCAGAGGCTATTTTCTCATGCATGCGCAAGTTTTTGTCTCTATTAGAATATGGAAATCGAAAAAAATGTAAAATCGATCCACCCTAGTGTACAGTCGATGAGTGTATGCATGCTTTTAATTCGTTCTATATACATCCAATTATGCCTTCTAAGAAAAGCCAACTGGTTGATTAATATATGCAAATAAACAGCGCAAACTGGCAACTCAGCCTTCTAAGCCATCTGGTTGATGATCCCTCTGTCTCTGGCTGATTAAGCCAACTGGTTGATTAGTATATGGTTTAATTAAATAAATAACGAATCTGCAACTCAACCTTCTAAGCTAAATGGCTGAGTAATATATGGAATAATTTAATATTTAATGCTATCTGGCAACTCAGCCTTCTAAGCCCCATTGGCTGATTAATATATGAATAATTAAATAAATAGCGCAAACTGACAACTCAGCCTTCTAAGCCCCCTGGTTGATTAATATATGGTTTAAATAAATAAATAAATAACGAATCTGGCAACTCAGCCTTCTAAGCCAGATGGCGGAGGAATATATGCAAATAAACAGCGCAATCTTCAGACTTCTATGCCAACTAGCTCTGGCTGATTAATATATGCTTTAATTAAATGATTATTGCTATCTGGCAACTCGGCCTTCTAAGCCAGATAACGGAAGAATATACGGTTTAAGCAATAATCATTGGTATCAGCCTTCTAAGCCAGGTGACGGAGAAATATATGCAAATAAACAGCGCAATCCTCAGACTTCTAAGCCAACTGGCTTTGGCTGATTAATATATGCTTTAATTAAATGATTATTGCTATCTGGCAACTCAGCATTCTAAGTTAGATGACGGAAGAATATATGGTTTAATTAAATAATTATTGCTATGAGCCTTTTAAGCCAGATGACGGAGGAATATATGCAAATAAACAGCGTAATCCTCAGCCTTCTAAGCCAACTGGCTCTGGCTGATTAATATATGATTTAAATAAATAATTAATGCTATCTGGCAACTCAGCCTTCTAAGCCAACTGACTGATTAATATACGGTTTAAATAAATAATTAATACTATCTGGCAACTCAGCCTTCTAAGCCAACTGGCTGAATAATATATGGAATAATTAAATACATGGCGCAAATTGTAACTCAGCCTTCTAAGCCAACTACCTGATTAGGGGCCTATAAGAGAGCGGCGAGGTGGCTGAAGGAGTCATATGAGCTTGGCGGTCGCCCAGCAACCGGACGGGCTGATGCGTAGGACACCCTTCAACCGGACGGGATGATGCGTAGGGCGCCCAGCAGCCGGACGGGCTGATGCCTAGGGCTCCCAGCAACCAGACGGAATGATGCATAGGGCGCCCAGCAACCTGACGGGCTGATGCCTAGGGCGCCCAGCAACCGTACGCACGGGACTCGAGCCTGCCAACGCGCGACGTGTCCACTGATGCCCGGAGGTGATGATACCCAGAGGCGATGATGCCCTGAGGCAATGGCTGATGATGCCAGGAGGCATTGGCTGATTAAGCCACCTGGCTGATTAGGGGCCTATAAGAGAGCTGCGGCTTGGCTGAAGACGTCATATGGGCTTGGTGGTCGCCAAGCAAAGACCCTTCCTCTGGATCCTCTCCACCTTCCCCTCTCTCTCTCTCTGCCCCTTTGGGGGATGAGGCCGTCCTAGCTTCTCCCCAAAAGAGGCTCCCCCCTCTTCTGCGCCTTTGGAGGGATCAGCTTGGGGGATAACTCGAAGTTGGATACCCCTTGCAACCCCATTTTGGGGTTGGCAACAAAGGGGGTGCCTTGCAAAAAAGGGGGTGGGGGTTGGCACCAAGGTGGGTGGGGATGCCTTGCAACAAAGGGGGGTGGGGTTGACACTCTTGCAACATTACGTAACATTTGCAACATTCCTGCACTCTGGCATTTTGCGAGCACACTACTAACCTTCCTAAATCCATCTTTCCCCCTGTCTATGGCCTCCAATCTTTCAAACGCAGTGTCCATGCACCTCGAAAACTTTGGACTTTGATTTTGGCTCTCTTCTTTTTCTATCCGGTGGGGGCATTTCTTGGCTCCTCTTTTCTACATAAAAATTTATTGAATTAATGGAATGAATTCTAAAAATCAAAAGAGCAATTCCTTTCATCGGGCTTTGCGCAAATAACTTAAATTACTAATAAATATAGACTTAAAATTGGAAGAGGAACTGTGACGAACCCGCTACTTGTGGTTTCTCTAATTTTGACCATGAACATGATACGATGGAGAACCAAGGACTGTCTCAAACTAGTTTGAGAAATCGGAATCGGGTGCAGTGAAGAGTTCTCTGCAAGTAATTCATTTGGCTCGACCTATCTCCCTTTAAAAGGGGATTTAATTTTCCATGTTGGTGACGTTACTTTTATCAGTGCGTTCTGAATGACATTAAATGGATTAAACAAACCAATCGGATCTTTTAACCAATCAATAGGTACGATTGAGATATGAAGGAAATAAAATGATGAACCAAACGACTAAAGAGCCAATCAACCAAATCTGTTTTGTAAGGATGACAGACTTCATAGATGAGTGATTCAAGGTCATATTAATTCATCTTGCATGGAGTACAATTCCTAACAATGAAGCTAAAATTCTTGTTCTCTGATAATGATAAGTTAAGATAAGTGAAGATAAATGAGAAGAAACAAAGTTATGTACAAATAAAACAAAGCTAAAATGACAGTAACTTTATTGCGGAAGCTGTTATCGAGTCGTGTGAAGAAAGACCAATTTTCATTTTATATATTCATTTTCTACATTTTAAATCTCTAAATATTTTACATTCTATAGTTTGCATTAAATATTTGCAAATATTTACAGAGGAAACCTTATGCAAATGGTATAATATACGACTGTAATGATCATATGCATTACAGTTTGGATTATGAAGCATTTAATGAAATTAACAGCTTCTGGCAAATCAGGGGCATTTTAATTTCTCGAAAGTCCTTCTCCGCACCAGGCAAAAATAACTGAATATCCAAGAAAAACACTAGATACAGGGTGTCTTAGAGGTTTGCCTACTATATTTATAGGTGCGCATGACCTGAGTCTGTGGTGGGAGACTTCTGAGACACCCTTCAGTTTAATTAATATCATTATTACAGGCTGATAATATGTACGTGTATTTCTCAATAAGGTTAATTTGAATATTAAAGTCGTACAAATTTGGAATTTTATAAGGAAATAAAGTTTAACAAAAACCTAATATTGACCTTTCCTTATTAATATCCTTATTGAATTTGAAAATATTTTCAGAAATTTCCCCGTTATTCAATTTATCTTCGTTTTCTATAGCTACAAGATTCATTCACTCTCTCCCATTCCAATTAGTTTGATCTTATTTTGTCTGTCGTTTTGCCATTTTGATTTAACAATAAAATATATACTCGGGAAGCCAAGTGCATTTCTGTATGGAGTTCATGCACCTTAAAGTTTCAGCTGGTGATACCCACACCTTCCACCCCAGAACAAAGAATTTCATATTTTTTCATGCTAATTGGAGAACTTTCACTCTTAAAATTAATGAAATTTTTAATTAGAGGTAGTGAATGGTCATAAAAATATTTTAGTTGAAGTAATATTTTTCTTATGAAAGTCATTCTTTTATGTTTATTTAGGGTGGCCCACTTTTCAATTTTTTTTTAAAAGTATATAGGTTATCGTAGTTTTTCCCATTATTTGGCACTATACTAGCACATTGGTACCATTTTTACAAAAATTGATCAATATTTAGGGGTCTCGCATCGACCTTGAAATTACGAGTTTTTTTTTTAAATGCGTACTTTTTAACTTTTTACTGAATCAAGATAAATCATTAAGTAGGGATGTTTTCTGAATCCTCTTGATGAGAGAAGTCGTTTGGTGTGCCTTCCAATGTCATACGACTAACGGTTTAAAAGTTGTGCCTGTATACAGGTAATACCAATGTGCTAGTATAGTGCCAAATAATGGGAAAAACCACGATCACCTATACTTTTCAAAAAAATCAGCAAATAGCAGACAAATAAGGAAGAAAGAAACAATAACTTAAACAATCACTTTTGCATTGTATTGACCACTATCACACGTCATTGGCTGCAACGTTGTCCCTCTGTGCTATGTCATCGTGGCGAGTGATGACTTCTTGAAGTCGCCGAGCTCTTTCCGGTTCTTTTCCACCACTTGCAAAAGATCCTGCAGCTGTGCCTCGTCCTTTGTGACCGTGTTCGCATAGTCTTGTATCAGTTGGACTCCTCTTTCATTGGTGACCTGGAGATTAGAGATCACATTCTTCAGACGACAAAAGTCCTCGTTCTCGTCCAACTTATCAGTTGGCAGGGTGAGCCACGAAGACCCATACATCTTTAGACCTACAAATAAGAACCAGGAGGACTCGTCGATCAGGTCGGGGAGTAGCGTCATCTCGTCGACTGAGACGTTCTCGTATGTGAAGTCTTTGGGTACAGGGAGGTGGGACAGCTTCTCTGCCATCTGTTGCTTCACAGTGCCATCCACCTTGTTGCTGCATAGAGCGAAGATGACGGTCTGAGGCCTCAGATACCAGAAGTGCCGCCTCATCACTGCCAGTGACGCTTCTGCCACCTCGCGGTCCACTGCCCTATACCTCAGAAAACGCTGGTATAGTACCAGGTCATTCAACGGCGCATCAGCTGCTACAGGGGCCGCCAACCAAGCTGGTACGTACAGAAGAATGAACACCACGATCCTGTGCAGTTTGTCGACCAGCTCGGCGTCGAGCTCCAGCTGCCTACTGAACATCAGCAGTTTTGTGTAGTAGATGACCTGAAACAGAATAGGCACCATTGTAAGTAAGACAGGTTTATTGTTACCAATTACTTTGTTTGCGTTATAATGAAATGTTTATCTTTGAATAACATTTAAACTTATCTCTAGATTATTTTTGTTTGAAAATACTAACTTTAGCCATCCATCTTGCGTGGTGGTAGGCTCCTGGGCGCATGAGGTGAATGCCACGGCGTGGTTGTGTCCCGAGTACCAGGAGCGTGATCTCTGCCACTTCCCGGTAATCGTCTCTGACGAAACCAGAAGCTGTGCTCAGGAAGCTGACCGCCGCGTCCCGGAGTTCTATTAGCCACGTACTCTCCGCCAGATTCTCGACCTGCAGCTTGCAGTAGGTCGAGAGATCGAGCTCGTCCCATCTTCAAAAATAATAAACAAGAAAATTGTGTGAGAAAACTCTGAAGTTCCGGTTTGGCTTGCTGTTTTATAAACTAGTGGAATATCATGTGTGTCCTAACTTTACCTTGCACAAAAAATGAACTAACCTTCTCTTCAACTGCTGAAACAAAGGATCAGTTGGTGCCGTAGTCCTTCCGAGCAGGGTGACGGCTACTGCCCCCACGATAAGCTCTAGGACGTGATGACGGCATCCCAGCTGGAGTAGCGGTCGCCCGAGCATGTTTTCCAGCCGGACAACTGCACCCTGCACCCTCCCCGTGTTGGTGGAAGTGGTGTCGAAGCAGAGTCCGATGACGCTCTCCTCACATCCCCAATCTTCGAGAGCATGTATGGTTGCCCGCGCCTGCGACAGTCCGGTGCCGTCAGCAACAGCTGGGACTGACAGCAACTTTCCTTCTGTGCAATGAGGAGCCCCGGAGATGAGAATTGCTTGGCGGTGCTCCGCCGTTCCAAGGAAGTTCTGAAACACATGCCATATATTTCAATTTCATGGTTGTAAAGTAACCTATTTTTGTTCACATTCAGTTCTCTTTTTAATTGACATTATGCTTCATGAATCTCATTACTAAATTGATAGCTATGAAAACTTAATCAACTGACCTTGACCATTTTGCCATCCCAGTGGACAACAGTGTGCCTCGGTGGCGTGAAGGAGTCCTTCACAGCCGTCGCCACTTCACGGCGATGTGACACTCTTCCCCGGCGAGCCGTTTCTTTCGAGATGCTGAACTGATTGAGGTCTGCTGGTGGATCCGCCGAACGTGTGATAGCAGCCACAATGCTTACTACCTATGTAGAGAATGGAAAGTGGAAAGGAAACTGTCAAGAATACATGTGGGTTACGGGACACTTTAAAACTGACGCTATCGATGAATACTATACACAATACGCACCTGATTATTGGACATGCGGAAACGATCAGCCACTTCCATGACAGCAGGTGCATTAAGGATGCGGCGAGGAAGATTGACAGACACACTTGGCTCTTTCGGCAGGGGGAACGCTAGTTCTGTCTCCGACTCTCCTGACATGCCAGTATCATCATTCTCCATGGCCTCATCTCCGGTTTCGTATGCACACTTTGAGGTTTGCGGCTCCTGGCGAGGACGTTTTCTTCCTTCCTGTAGCTTTCTTTTTACAGCGAAAACTTTATCGTTCCCGCTCATCGTTGCCACCCGAGGACCACGTTGATCGAGGTAGAAGTCAATGTCTTCTTTCTTGTCCTTGTCGGACAGCAGTCGATTCTTCTTTATATCTTCGACAGCGTCAGATGCTCCGATATCCCACAGCTTGTCCACACTGTCCGAAAACTTCTGCCGTTTTCCTCCGGCGTCAGTTTCTCGTTTTCTGCTCTTTTGGAGTAAGTGCCACTCTTTCCACAATGCCTCTAGCTTCCGTTCGCAGTTGAGCTTTGTGATTGTTTTAATGCGGGCCATGTTCCAAAACTTTAAGACGTTGTTTACGGTTTCTTTGAATGCGTCTTTCCTGTTAGCAGTGTACTGGATAACACTGAAGAAGTATTGCAAAACCTGCCGTGTTGTTGGCAATTTGCTACCACTGATGGAGGACGACGGTTGGCCAACTAAAAAAATTTCCGAGGCCGATCTTAGAGAAGGTAGCGATGTTATTTTCGCCTTTCCTTTTGATGACTCTCTATTTGTAGCTTCAAGAGTTCTTCCAGTTATGGTTGCCATCGATTTGTCCATGACAAAGGATGAGGAACTCAGACAGAATTTCAAAATGTTATGATCTGCAAAAAAAGAAATAGGTTAGGTACCTGGCACAGGCATAGTGCATTTTCTAATTACCTATATACATTATACATTCCGCCCGGGTATGGTGACTCATTTTTTTGAAAAGTATAGGTGATCGTGGTTTTTCCCATTATTTGGCACTATACTAGCACATTGGTATTACCTGTATACAGGCACAACCTTTAAACCGTTAGTCGTATGACATTGGCAGGCACACCAAACGACTTCTCTCATTAAGAGGATTCAGAAAACATCCCTACTTAATGATTTATCTTGATTCAGTAAAAAGTTAAAAAGTACGCATTTAAAAAAAAAACTAGTAATTTCAAGGTCGATGCGAGACCCCTAAATATTGATCAATTTTTGTAAAAATGGTACCAATGTGCTAGTATAGTGCCAAATAATGGGAAAAACCACGATCACCTATACTTTTCAAAAAAAATTGAAAAGTGGGCCACCCTAATATTTATGCTTGTTTTTAAAGTGACTTTATTGAGCAGACGCTTTTGAAGGTGGTTGTAATTGTGTCAAACATTCAGATTTGTACATTTCTCATATGGAGTTAAACTTGTATAAAATATGAAATCCGTTTTATGTAAATATTAAGTTAAATTTGGTGCTTTCACAAACGCATGGATTTTTTTGGATTGAAATAACTAAGAAAAATTTGTTTATGAAATAGAGAATATGATTTTTGGCGTATGAGACACTCGCAAATAAGGTACTTATTATTACGACTCTTTGCCATATATCTGTCCAGTCTGATCAGGCGAGGCTCTTCCAGTCGTAGTTTAATGCTGACAAATAGGGTGTTTTCTACCTCCACGAAACATTAACGGTTACTGAAGTTATCCTTACAGTGTCTGCATTTGCGTCAAAATGTGTTCGTTTCATATCGTTTTCTTTGTGCCACACGAAAGAGACACACCTTGTTCCGTCTATATTACGACAGGTTAGGTTAGGTTATATTGCTTAGGTTAGGTTAGTTGGACAACTGAAAGCTACATTTTGACGAAAATGAAGCGATATGAAATTAACACATTTTGGCGCAAACGCCATAGCTCCCTGGATACGATACAGTGAATATATGACCCACCCAATATGTGGTCAGCCGTTCATAAAACACCATATTCAACATTTGATAGAACATCTCCATTTAACTGTTTTTATTTCTTTTCACTTTACATGATGGATAGCGGTATAAGGAAATAAATATGTGGTAAAGACTGCGGTATAAAGGCTCATTTAACATCAAGGGATTTCCAGGTACTCTTCTATATGCCACTATTGCTTGTAAAATATGTCACAGCTGCTTTCATCGCATTTGCAACATCTATTTCATAATATCATTTATGATGTAAAAATAAAACCCAGTTTAGTCAGATTTGTCACTTCACTATTTATATTGTATAAAAATTCATTTTTACAGAATACTGTCGCCATTCAGGTTATTTATCAGAAAATATTCAGTTCTTATGAACCATAGTTCTTATCGACCATAGTTCTTATCGGCCATAGTTCTTATCGGCCATAGTTCTTATCGGCCATAGTTCTTATCGGCCATAGTTCTTATCGGCCATAGTTCTTATCGGCCATAGTTCTTATCGGCCATAGTTCTTATCGGCCATAGTTCTTATCGGCATGGTTCTTATCGACATACAATGTAGATAAACAATATAATGCCTAAGGCTTTGCCAAAGAAGGGTCACTTCCTTGGAAAGTTCCTAAGAAAGTTTGAGAACCACTAACATACAGTACACTACACCTTGTTTTAAAACTCTACAACCTGAGTCAAGTATCGTATGATGTAATTTTAACAAATCTGAAGTTTATACAGCTTACAGAGTAATATAACAAGTACATTATACTAAATACTGTAAATCATTTTCACTTAATTTTGTTTTTCTTCAAAAATCGTGTAAAGTTTTGAAAATTTTGAAGAGTTGACAATTATTAGTTTTAATGTGATGTATTTTTTTTCAGTGGTAGAAAATGGGATGAAGAAAGATCCTCACAAGCTTCTAACTAAGGAAGTATTGGAAGCTGCCTTCAAGGTAGACTTAGGACTCGAATGGAACTTGACTGACTTTGAAATTAAAGATTTCACGAAAAGGGGAGACAATTATATGAGCATGGTAACTGGCGTTTCATGCAAAGGGGCTCTGAATGGCGAAGAAAAGAAAACTTACTATGTTGCAAAATTAAATCCACTCCATGAGTTATCTGTGATGGATAAAATGGTGAAGGAATTATTCGAAAGAGAGGGAATTTTCTTAACGGAAGTAGCAATGAAATTAAATAAAATTCTCAAAGATATTAGTTATCCCCAAATCACTTTTCCAGAGTGCGTCTACTATAGTTTCAAAGAAAAAGAGGAAATTTTACTTTCCAGAGACCTCCGACGAAAAGGATTTAAGATGTTTGACAGAAGGGTTGGGATGGGATTTGATCATTCCACACTCGTGGTAAAAGGACTTGCGAAACTACACTCATCTTCTTTCATTTTCAAAAAGAGTTTACAAAAGGAAAGTGTTTTAGATCTTTATCCTTTCATGTATGACAAATGGTTATCCCTTGATTCAGATACCAGAACCCTGTTTGATACATCGATTGAACATAGCATCAATACTGCAATAACGTTGATTGATCAACTTGAAGAGTATGTTAGGCATTCTGAGTGGTTGAAAAATCTTAACAACAGAGTAAAGGATGCTTATTGTGAATTAATAATAAATTCGCGAGAGAATATGAGAGTCATATGCCACGGAGATTGTTGGAATAATAATTTGTTGTTTAGGTAAATAATGTTCAAAATTTATACGTTTGTTTTTTTTCCTTGATTTGAAATTTATAGAAACAGAATTATGAGTTAAAACGGTCTATATTAAGCATAATATTTATTTGTGTAGAAATTGTATATATACGCATGCGCAATAAAGACTTAACAATAAGACACAAAGTACAGGGTGATCCGTTTGGGTATGGATAAAATAAAAACGCTGTGAGAATCTACCGAGAAGTGATACAGCGCTCATTTGTTGCGCGTGTAGTCATAAAATGTGGGAGTTTGTAATAGGCTATGCCACTCGCTGCCAGAAGTACGAGCGCCATCTGCTGTCAGACTTATGAGACATGCCAGTTTCGAAGATGGCGCCGAATGCACAACAACGTGCGAAGTGTGTCATTTGGTTTGAGAGTGTGACAGCGGTACAGCGTGAGTTTCGCCGTGTGTATGGTGTTCGAAAAGCTCCTAAATACGACTTCATAGTGCAGTGGTACCGCACATTTGAAGAAACAGGGTCTATCACCACCTCTGTCGTGTCCGGAAGGGGGGTGGGTCATATTGAAGGCTAATTAGGTTTGTCACATTCTACCATGTTTGTGGGCATTGTTTGCCAAATATTAAACTATACAATGTTACAGTTTCCATTTCACATCAATTTTATTTTATCCATATCCAAACGTTATAAAAGAAATGTTTACTTTACTCAATCTCATCTAAATTATAATTATTTGATTAGAACTTTATTATGCTTTCAGATACGATGAAGAAGGAAACCCAAATGACGTTGCACTTCTTGACCTCCAGGTGTGCAGATTCGCTTCTCTCGGTCTTGATCTAAATTACTTTTTCTTCTCTAGTCTTACCGGAGGTGTGAGGAAAAATACTACGACCAATTCCTCTCTATATACTACGAGGAATTCGAAGTAGTAATGAATGCTGCCAATATGGCAATGCCTTTTACTGAAGACGAGTTAAGGAAAGAAGTTCAGGACAAGATGTTATTCGGAGTCCTCACTGGATTGACAATTTTACCCTTTATAATTTTAGAGAGTAAAGACGCTCCTGACTTTTCTGACGTGAAGGATGACGAAATGGAGAACCTCATGAAGAAGAATGCTGATTTGACGAAGAGAATGATGGATACAAATCCAATTTTCAGACAGCGATTTCTCGCTGTGTTAGATGATGTGGTTGAAAGAGGTCTTATGGATTAATGAAAGGGTAACATACGAATATTCATTATTTCAGCAGTTACCACATATAAACCCACACTACAATGATGTATCTACTTATTACACGGAACAATACACTTTATTTCAACAAATGCAACCATATATATATAATATATATATATATATATATATATATATATATATGTGTGTGTGTGTGTGTGTGTGTGTGTGATGCAAATCCACAAGGAAAAAGAAAGTCATGGAATAATTTCCTTCTTTTTCCCTTCTGGGTTTGCATCATGTATTCATTTCACGTGTTTGAGTGAAATATATATACCGTATATATGGTGTTTCAGGAGGAAAGGTCAATAATTCGGGAGGTGATAGTATCGGTCATTGTGAGAAAAAAAGTTCATATGAACATGTGTCTAATTCTGAATGGTTATGGAGATAGAGCTGTTTGAATCTGATACGCGCGCAGCTCTTCCTCCCCCTTCCCTCCCCTATAACCTTGAACCATGTAAGCTGTAATGTCAACATGTAACATAAGCCAATCGACAGCTGACTGTTGTGAATGACATTGTTTAGTGTTTGAAGCAGTGTTAAGAATGCCACACACCTTCTCACATGCCGAATATGCAGATATGGTGTATGTCTACGGTTTTTGCGATCGAAGTGCAACAGCTGCTGTTGCAGAATACCGTCGACGGTAAACTGTAACAAATTTGTTATTTCTGTGTCTGATACCATTCAAAATGCCAATGTTTAAACATTAAATGTTAGAAACAGTAATTGGTTTCTCTTTCTTGATTACCATTAACAATGCTTTTGTATTTGTAGATTAAAACAGCTCTATCTCCGTAACCATTCAGAATTTGGCACATGTTCATATGAACTTTTTTTCTCACAATGACCGATACTATCACCTCCCGAAGTATTGACCTTTCCTCCTGAAACACCCTGTATATATATATATATATATATATATTATATAATATATATATTATATATATATATATATAAAGACTTATATATATATGCTATTATCTTCAAATATTTTGGGCTACTTTTCTCAGATTACTGCTACTTTTTTGAAGTTGTTGTGATACTTTTAGGAGTAAAAATGGCAACGCATTTCTGAACATTGTAAAGAAGATTATTTACATTCCAATGGCAGCGAGACATTGTCTTAATACGATATTAATTTAATGAAGTTCAGTCTTATTTTATTCAAACATTTTAAGAAGTGTCTGAAACTAGTTTTAATATAATTTCTAAGTTAAATTCTGGATAGTTCAGATCGTCCTCATTTTTTAGTACACTAGCAGTCAACTATGCTTAAATTAAGGCATAAGAGCAATTATGTTGAGCCTACTTACAGCTTCTCACTGATCCAGTCAGACTAAAATTTTATGCCTTTATACTTTTTAAAGTGTAGGTTTTTCTATGAAATGCAGTTGTGGCATATTGTATATAGGACTTGTATAGTACTGTAAAGCTTTAATTTTCTTTGTTTATGTTCTACGATTAGGCCTGTATATTTTTTTAAAAATAACAGTATGTTGGCATGATTAACTGAATCATATAGGCAGAATGCTAACAACTGGTTAATTGGATAAAGGACTAACTGTTAAATATTTTAACGTCTTTCAACCATATGGTGTCGTGCAGACATTGACATAGTAAGTAAGACCAATATAATTAAGAAGTCGAGTGGCGAACAGTCGTCTTCTCGCTCTTCTTTCCTCATTTAACAAACTCATCTAAAGGGTTGCAGGTAACAGTCCTCATAATAGATTATGACAGCTCAGATTAGACACGAATGGCTACTCAAAATTTTGTAAAGAAATGCAAATGGTACAGCAAATATAATGTTCTTTGCCTTTATATAATTAAGCTTTATTTCCACTAAACATCATTATCCTTTATTCGTTACAATTTAATAATAAAAGTTTCTTAAATATTGTTTTATTCCTGAGCAGAGTCGCCGAGGTCGGGGGTGAGGTAAAAGGGCGTTTTTCCTCTGGACCAACAATGATAGGCGCTTCGCCTCCTTTCGTTCCCTTCTAAAAGTCATATTAGATATTATTATGGGCCTACCCTACTATTTTATGTTCCCAACCCTCCAAACCATTAAACGTGTAATAAAAAAAATATGAATATTTTTTTATGGAAGAAGGCGGGGCCAAGTGCGAGCACTCGCAAAAATGCGCCCACATAGAAGGAGAAGGCAATAGCCGAAATGAAGGTTCAGAACGATGCCCTTTTTTTTAAATTTTGAAGAGGCTGTGTAGTGTGTAAAATGCACGTATGTGTAGTGAGTAACAGAGGGAGAAGTGTGTGTTTGAGATCATTCTGGACTGCTCACAAGGTAGACGAGACACGGTAAAAGATCAGCTGAGGAGTACAGTAACAGGAGAAACGGGAGTTCCAGCATTCCTGTTTCCTGCCTAACGTTCCGCCCTGGAATACTTCCCTAGTTGATCGTGTCTACAATCTCTTCATATATATATATATATAATATATATATATATATATATATATATATATGGAGGAGGGGCGACAAGCTTGACCTTCGTGAAATGAGAAATCATCGCGCGGAACCTTTGTAAGGTTATGGTGTAATGATTAGCATTGCTGACTACGAATCTATCTAACGTTCCGTAACGTCTGGGGTGGGGGAAGTGTAACATAACATCTTAGTGGGGGGGTCTGGTCTAGCGTTACAGAACGTTCCTGGGGGATCTGGGGTGTCAAGTTTTAGCAAAAATAGCGTTACGTAATTTTTGAACGGCCCCTAAGTCCCAATCGGTTATAATTAAAGCGAAAATACAAAGAATCAAACAAAGTAAAAAGTTTATAATACGTTTTGAAATATTGGATATCCTCCCTTTTACGGTCCTAAATTAATGTTAGCAAATTCAGATACCTTTTACGGTCTAAAATTATGTACCTTATATAACGTATTCTGGCAGATTGCAGTTGTTTAAATCTAGTAATTTTTGAGCAAGTTGTCAAGATGACAGGTTGTCCACGAGCACCTTTACAATACGGTTCGAAATTATTTTTAAAAATTAACAAGTTTAACATTTATTAAATGGGTGTTAAATTTGTTAAGTCGTGATATTTTCGTCAGTTTTAACGAAAATATCACGACTTAACCTAACCAGTCGTCAAGGGCGTGCAGTTGACCTAACCGAGCAGTTAGGTTAAATCGTGATATTTTCGTTAAAACTAAAAAATATTACGACCTAACAAATTTAATACACATTTAATAAATGTTAACTCGTTAATTTTTTAAATAATTTCAAACCGTAGTGTAAAGAATTACCGAAATTAAACCTTTATTTACATGTAAACAACTAAATATAGCCTAAATAGGCCAACGATATTAAACAAATTATCAAATTCTTTTCATGACACCACGGTTGCCAGATATTTTTTGCTTAAAGTAGCGAAATTTTTGCTTAAAATTTGGTTCTACATAATTTAGGACCGTCACATTATTAGGTAGAATTTAGGACCTTAAAAGGGAGGATGTCGGAAATATTTATTGATTATTTAAAAAAAAAAAAAAAATTTTATTTATTTTTTTTAAATCCACTAGATGGATTTTTAAACCGATTGGGACTTATGAGCCACCCTGTGTATATACTCTATGTTTATATTAATGTGTATTTGTGTATAAAATCTAGGTTTTGTTAAATTAACTTTCCTTTGTATATAGTTTTAAGGAAGGCAACTGGAGTTCGGTTGGTGCTTGAAGTAAACGAATCTTCAGGTGCACCATCTGAGTTTGAAGCCCGCCCCCCCCCCCCCCCCCGTCCGAAGAATAATTATTGACTTAAGAACGCGGGTTATTTTGTTCAAATGAGTATAGCTTTTAGTTAATGTTAAGGTTGCGCCTGCTGTAGTTAATGTTTATCTTTCCTTATTTTTTTTCATAATTTAATTAATAAAGTTAATTTAGCTATTTATGCGACTCTATTAAAAACCACGCTTCGGCTCGAAGCAAACTTTAGCGGCCTAATTTGTAAAAGATTAAGTACGTTGGCGGCAACTATATATGTTGCAGTCAATGTGTGAAACTAGTCATTTCACGTAATGCCTAAATATTTCAGGCATTTCGAGTAATTCGAATTCGATTAACGACTTCGTGATGGTTAGGTAAGGTTAGGTTAGATTAAGTTGGGTGAGGTTAGGTTAGTAATGTGTATTTACCTATGTTTAAGAGTCAATCGAATTACGCGAAATGCCTGAATGTTTTAGTCATTACGTGAAATGACTGGTTTCACAGATTGACTGTAACACACACACACACACACACACATATATATATATATATATATATATAAATTTGCGTGTGGGTGTGTGGTTTATCATATAAACCCAAAATGTGAAACAACTATCGACACTGAACGAAAAAACCAAAACGTTAGACAAAGAATCAAAAGAGATTGAATGTCATTCAAGTCATCTTATCGCCTTTTGACGTCTGCTGACGCACTTCTCTCTCTCCTTTTACACTAAACACTTCTGCCTCTAAACTCCCTTCAGTCTCTTCAGTCTATGACGTCACGACTCGCGCCCGCCATTCGCTCGAATAAGCGACCCCTCATCGCTTACGAATCTTCGATTTAGGCAAATGACAGGGCCCAACCTCTTCCATTTAGCTTGAGGCGCTCACATCAGCATTCATCAATATGTTTCTGTAATACTGTTGATATTGTATACATATGTATACATACATAAATGTGAATCCTACACACATACACTATTTACTTTACATGTAAAGTGAAAAAACCTTTAATTTACTTTCGAATACATGTGTATAACAACAGCTACGTCGTAGCCAATGTCGTAATCCTGCTTCCGTCGATCAGCGAAGGTAAGCAACATTGGATCTAAAGAGTAGTTGGATGGGAGACCGTCCTCTGCGTCCAGATTATATAGCGACCTGGTTCGGATTAAACCCCATCATTGCATATTTTTTGTGTGCGCGCGTGTAATGAACGACATTCAGGTTTTGTTTTGCTTTCAATAATAGGAAATGAATATTAAAAATAACATATCATTTAGTCCTATAAAATCTTGGGGGAAAAAACCAGGAAATAAAATGAGCAAGCTTGACACAAAACACAAAATGAAAGTCTAATGGTCGATGAGCTGCAGATCATCGAATGAGTGTAACGAAATGTCCTAATTACTCTAAGATCACAAACTGAATCAGTGTCCAATGTTTTACGTACTGATACAACGATGAACACAGAGAAGCCTTTATTCAAAAGTAAAAAGACTCAAAGCACTTCGCAAATATCGAGTTTAACATATATAGGTACGTAACAAGAGTACAAGCCAAAGTACTTAAGTGGTGAAAAGGTTTCCTGAACAACTATGTTCTAGTAGTGTGTTGGTGTCACAGATATGCGACTACGTTGCTCTAATCAATTAGAAATCTAGAATCGTGATCCCATAAAGCTGATGTGACTCCCCAATGCTACCCCAGGCCAATGAAACGACCAAATTAATAAATTTAACTTTATATGTCAAAACAGCCTTAATACTAACAAGATTAAAATATCACGCAAGCTTGCCAATCTTTTAACTTTACTTTGGGAATGGTTTCCTCATGACTTTATTACGCACCCACATTAATTGGCCCAAAAGGAGCCAATTTGTTACAATGGAAAATCTTATTAATGATTAGCATCTTCAATAGTAACTACAGAACTCAATATCTAACTTAAGTTCCTGCAGTTATACCCATTTTATAGGTAAATTTCTCGATAAATTTACACAGACCAATGAATAAATTTTGAGGACTAAAATTTGATTAACCTTCTGCATTAAGATGCAATATTCCATATAACTTGTACCTATTACCATGATCTAGAAATACACTATTGGGCCATCACCATGCAGGCCATACCAGTGTCAGCACCAGTTGTGACCAATGTCCATTCAAACTTTCACCCTTTGTGTCCCAACGATTCCATATGGCATCATCCACAAAAAGTAAATGTAATTTCCTCAAATTAGCTTCAATGATGCCCTACGGTATTTCAATATAACAATTAACTGTGTAGCAATATCTGGCAGTTTTTTGGACATTGGCCTGAGCATTTAGAACCCAAAAAGAGATGCAGAAACTGTATGAAGGGCTACTCTCGTCTTAAATGCAGAAAGTGTGACGTACCATTATGTTTAACAAAGGACAAAAACTGTTTTAATGCATTTCATTCGAAGTAGTATGGTCTACCGTTGTTTATTTAGCAAAGGACAAATATTGCTTTTATTTGTTTCATTCAAAGTTATGTTAGTTTCTCATTACTTGATAGCGTCAATGGAATCATACAATTTCTAATGTAATTAATTAAATAAATTTCTAAACAAAGTTTCGTTTATGTTTCCATACCTATTTTTAACATTTTTAAGTGTTAAATTTTTTTTTTTTTAGCTCAAAACAATAATTTCGGACAGAAAGGGTTAACACTTTATGCACCAGAGATTTACGATATTTCTATTTTAGAATACCACACTAAATCAAAGAACCTTATTTCTGCACATCAAGGCCCTTGGGCTTATTTTACAAATAAATTAGTTTTTCTTTTATTGGCAACTAACATTTGAAACGGATTGTTCTACTCGCGGATACTCCGGAGAAGACTCCACTGCCCTTGCCTCTGGAACTTTATACTTGTGTCAGCTTGCAACTTTTTCCAGTACCCACTAGGAATTACTTTTGTCTGGCCATTTCTCACTTGTTTGCTGGTGGGTCCCTCTGTCCTCTACACCCATCCAAGCTGGAGTTACTGGCAAACCAACAAGCTGTTCAGTGCCTCCACTGATTCTGCCTTTAAATAGAATTATTTTAGTAAATATCTGTGCCCTGAAACACTTACCCCACCATATTCTTACACAAAATCCAAATCTTGTCCTACAGTAGAGATACTGTATCTTTGGTTTACAACGGCATAAGAATTTATATGGTCTTAGCCTATATTTCCATTCGTATCCTAACTCTTGGCCTTAGCCAATTAAGAAATTTGGCAGTAATAGTATACCAACTTCAAATGGGTCACAGTGACTCCAAATCTCCTGTAAAATGGGATAAGTGACACTCATGCCCATTTAGTCCTGCTATTTATCTGAAGGGGACTCAACAAGCTTGCAATTAGCAATTTAGTTTGAAAGGTAGCCCATATCTGGTCATCTCTGCCAAATTTCTCAATTTTGGTCTCAACTTACAATCTGTTCACTTAGGTCTAAATTTCTCAAACATTGCCTACCCTTCTTCTGTGGGCCTAATATTTATTTATTTTGTTTTACAACATTTATTGCCTATTTTAGAGATTTAACTATTTTGATGCTGTCATAATAGTTTACTAGGCTTTACCATTTATCTGGCCCACATAGAGTTTCACATGAACCATACTGTACTAGGTCACTGGTTCCCAACCGGTGGGCCATGGCGAATTTCCTGGGTGGGCCATGGAGGTTGGTCATAGCATACCTTTTAAAAATGAAATTCGAATTTAGAAGTGTAGCGGGCAGACAAAGAATTTTTTCCCCGCCATTCTCAAACATCTTAGAATCACATGGAAACGAAAGACGCACGTGGTTTCAAGGAATCAGAAATAACGCTAGACTCTTAGCAACAAAGGACGCGTAGGCGGCATCTCAGAAATGCCGCGAAACTCCGCGTCTCAGAAGTTATATAAGGGAGGGTCCACTGATACATTTCCTCACTCTCACTCCTCACTTTTCGCTTGTCATTTCTTCGTCTTGTTCGCAACCTTCGTCAGCAGCAACACTCTTCACGTCACCCGCTCTCCGGCTTTCGCTGGAGAGCGGCCTGCTATTCTTTCAAGGCTCCGATTTATCATCAAGTAAGACCTTTCGCCGTCAGCCTGCAGAAGCACTCCTTCGAAACACAGCGCCGTTCGAGCTCAGCCGGTCGCTGTCCTTCAAGCAACCTCTCAACCAGAGCTGGGCATTTGCGGCATATTTTGCGGTACTACCAAACTACCAAACCGGCACCAAACCGGTACGCGGAAATTTGAATGCGGTAGCGGTACTGCGGTACTTTCAGCGATCCTTTGCGGTACTGCGTTATGCGGTTCCGGTTTGCGGTAGTACCGCAGTACCGCAGTACCGCAAAATATGCCGCAAATGCCCAGCTCTGCTCTCAACAATACATGACGCGAATCAACACTCGGGGCGACATCCTTCTGACTCTGGTTTAACTCATCCTTTACCTCAAGTCGACCGCCGCCAGTTCAACAAGCTTCAATTGGACGGTCAACTTCACCTCTGGCCTACGTTCTACAAGGTCAACCTTCAAGCATCTCCATCTCAAGAGGTATTTTCAACATTGTCGGTAAGCTCTCTGTGCCTCGTTCTTAAGCAATGCTCGCTAAGCCTTCAGAGCGTAACTGCAGCGGCGTGATTTGGTTATACCTAAAGTGCTTTCAATACCGTTCAAACTAACTTTCCCGTTAAGATTGCAGTAGGCCTAGTTCTAGTGTCGTATCAAATACCGTAATTTTGTGTCACCCTGTTACTGTGATCATCGTACAATTTACTTATGCATCCTTCTGTTTGCGTGTTCTTTAAGGCATTTCATTCTAGGCGGCCTATATCCATTGAGTGTACCAAA
Source organism: Bathynomus jamesi (assembly GCA_023014485.1). Taxonomy (NCBI): domain Eukaryota; kingdom Metazoa; phylum Arthropoda; class Malacostraca; order Isopoda; family Cirolanidae; genus Bathynomus; species Bathynomus jamesi. The sequence continues at coordinate 101,118 of JAJOZX010003786.1, read as the reverse complement.
ATGTACGTGCATAATGTCTATTATCATTAGACTGCATCATTTATTCCATGTTCCATTTATGCGTAACTAGCCTACCTAGTACCTAAATCAGTGTATTATGTAATCCATTCAGTGCACAACGCACGTGCATAATTTCTGTTATCAATAGGCTTCATATTTTATGTTGTTCCATTTTTGCATACCATTAGCCTATCATAAAGGAGTGTATTACTTAACAGTTAATCTGTATAACCATTTCCTTATTTGCTAATGCTCAGTCATATTTAGCATACTATAAATGCCGTTATATAATTGTTAATCACTGTAAATACCTTCATTGCCATGTTAATCACTGTGAACAAATAAATGATTTATTTTCTTAATTAAACACAAAACCACAAGGTAATTTTTCTAACCTTACCAATATTATTTGCTTGGGTGTAATCCAAGCTGGTGACCTCGAAGCATTCTTAACATCATATCATATTCACTTTCATTATTTTGGTAATTATAGTAAGCCTAATCATTATCAGCTCACTCGGCTAATATTAGGCCTACTATAGAAGTATAGGGTGGCCACAAAGTCCCTTTGCATGAAAAACAAGGGCAACATACAGATATGCCGTAATTTCACTGCAAAGGGGCTTTGTGGCCACTCTGTAGTATAATTTTAGTAATTTTATAAAATTATTGGCATGTAACTATATTTACATTATTTTTCCATGAATTATTCAAATCAGCTCTAGTGGGTCATCGCCTCAAAAAAAGGTTGGAAACCACTGTACTAGGTTATGTTGTAACTTTATATTGATCAGTTGTCTCCCACGTAACTAATTTTGGCCAATCAGGATCTGTGTGACAGCTACAACTGGTCTCCGCGAAACTCACTATGCACCATATATCTTAACCGATATTTGCTGTTATATGTAAATTTGTTGGTCATCTTCTAGATGACTCGCATCTATTTTTTTTTTTTAACTCTAATCAGTTTAAAGTTCGCCTTATGATGTACCCAAACAGCATTTCCAACCGAATGGCGCAACACTCAATCCGATGATAAACTGAAGGAAATTTTTGTGTCATGCCCCAAATCAGTTTTGCCATATACCAGATTTCATGCTCAAATTTACCAGATCTATTTTTCACGCACTGCATCTATTTTGACATGCTTCAATTGGTAACCCTGGTAACCATAGTTTTGCTAATGAAGGTCAAGTTTGTTGCACCACCTTAGACCTACAACTAAACGTGAAATATAAACCACGGCCTACCACGGGTGGTCAGAAATTACAAAGTCCTCACCCAGACTTGCTTTCACGACCTCCCTATCAGCCGCCCAGCGTCTTAACCACTGAGGTACCCATGGTACCAATTTATCCACCAACCATTTTTTTTGTATGAAAGGATGAACAGCTGGGTGAGCCGCGCGCCGTCTGCCGTCGCAGGGAATTGAACATGGGGCAGGTGGATTCGTAGTCAGCGTTGCTAACTTACAAAAATGCTGATAATGATAATAACATTAATGCGGTTTATTAGCAGGAGACAGATCCCCAACCTGAAAAAAAGGTACAGCATCCATGAAGGTAATCAACTATACAACTAATTAAACACTAACTTTAAAAACAAAAACAAAAGAGGACTACAGTAATAGAAAAATAACAATGATACACGTAAGGAGACGGGAAATAATACTAATAAAAAAATAGTAATAGCAGTTTCATACAAATAAAAAGTACATGTAATTGGATGGCTAATGCAGGAGTTAAGTCAGAGGCTCCTCCAGGGATGGTGGCTGAGGTGATTAGCCACCCGCCTTGCCTTAGTAAATTTACTTTCTTCACAATGCTAACTTTTTATAACGGAAATTTTTATGTACAAGAGAACATTTTTATGTACAAAAGACATTATCTTATGTTCTTTGAAAGCATGTCAAATTGTGTAGCTCATCAATGAGCGAAATAGACGCCAGAAAACGTTCTTCAGAAGCTATTTGAGGCAGAATTTGATACCAGCCACCCACTCAGTGGCGGCTCGTGACTAAAAATTCTAGGGGTGCTGTCTCTAAGAATGGGTTGAAATAATTACTGAAATAAAAGGATGAGCATTGAGCAATGAATAAAAGTTTCAAAAGTTATTGAAAAAGTTATTCAGTGAGCTCATCCTTATATTATTCTTGATTATTTCAATTGTAAATAAAAAATTTAGGGGTATTGCAGTTCCGCAGTACCTACCGACGAGCCGCCACTGCTGACCCACTTCATCCAAATCCTGGAGGAGCCCCTGCAAGTGGAGCTATAGACACACACTTTCATACTTTCATACCAAGATGTCTGTCCACAATCTAGAAGACATAAAGCAGGATTGATGAACAGCTTGGACAATTGGATTGTCTGAGTTTTTAATTCTTCTCATTAAACTGTATTAGGCACGTCTTGTTACCTCAGGGAGGGTCGGAACGCTGCGATTAGCGAAAATTTGAGAGGCTGAGCATCTTGGAGGTAACTTATGTAGCAGTCTATAGAATCTGTTGCAAAGCAAATTGAGGGTTCTGAAGGAGCCTTTTTGGAACAAGTGTAGTTTACGTCCCCCTGACGCAAAAGGGGACACAAACTACACTAGGTCAAAGTTGGGGAACGTAAACTACACTAGGATCTTTAGGAGACATTTTGGTACTTGTAGGTTATCTTCCCCCCACCAATTTTGACACAATATTTTCGTTAAAACTAACGAAAATATCACGACTTAACCTAACCAATTATCAAGGGCGTACAGTTGATCTATTATTAATTATAACATTGTTTGTTTCTGGAATAGTATTTACTATTTACTAATAGATCAACTGTACGCCCTTGATAATTGGTTAGGTTAAGTCGTGATATTTTCGTTTGTTTTAACGAAAATATTCTGTCAAAATTAGTGGGGGGAAGATAACTTACAAGTACCGACATTTTTTAAATGAATCCATCAAATGAAACGTTAAAACTAACGAAAATATTACGACTTAATATATATATGACTTACTGACTTATGTCCCTTCTGAGGTTTCAGGTAGGGTCCCATCTGATATGTCGGTATTGCCTAGGATGACCATATTTCCTTGAGACAAAAACGGGACATTGGGATGGCAAAAAAGGGACGGGGGTTATGTTATGTAATATTCTGTATTCATGAAAAAGTAAGTACATAAACATATTGAGCTTACAATTATTCTTCAGTGACAGGGACGGCCAGGAAATATTAAGAAAACGGTACTGTCCCGTTCAAAACGGTACGTATGGTCAGCCTAGTATTGCCTCCACTCGTCTCGATCCCTCGCCAGATCCACCAGCTCTCTGGTCGTTAAACCTTCATTAGCCTCGCCGAACCCCCGCAGCCATGTCCGTTTAGGTCGTCCTCTCGGGCGGTTTCCGTGTACTCGTCCATGCAGCGTCAATCTTGGCCATCTCTCCGCCTCCACCCTCTCAACATGCCCGTACCATCTCCTCTGTGCATCGTGCACTCTCTCCACTATATTCCGTTCCACTCCAGCCATTTCCCTCACTCTCTCGTTTGTCACCCTATCCTCCCATCTTATATTCAATATTCTCCTCAGACAGTGCATCTCGAATGCCAATAGTTTCTTCTCTTTTCTCTTTTTCATTACCCAGCATTCTGATCCATATAAGGTTGCAGGTATCATTATTGTTTTCAGCAGTTGCAGTTTAAGTTTTCGCGTGATGTTTCGGTCTTTCCTTACCTTTGTTAAGGATCAAGTAAAGATAATCCCTCCCAACAGAAAAAGGAGGGACTATCTTTACTTGATCATTTTTTGGGAGGGATCATCTTTACTTGGTAAAGTTGGTAATACCGCTTTACCGCAATACCGCTTTAATTAAAGTCTTTGGATCAAGTAAAGTTAAGCACTCCCAACCATTTTTAGTTAGCTTTATAAGGCTAACTAAAGAAAATATCACGACCTAACCTAACCAATCGTCAAGGGCGTACAGTTGACCTAACGATTGGTTAGGTTAAGTCGTGATATTTTCGTTAGTTAGCCTTATAAAGCTAACTAAAAAAGGTTGGGGGTGCTTATTTTTACTTGATCCATTGTAATAAATGAATTTTAATAAATTTTGTTTTCAAATAAATCATTTTTTAAAAAAAGATTCTCTTAATTTTTATCCTTATGTCAGACTGCTTCACTTTACTTTACTTTCTGGGAGGGATTATCTTTACTTGGTCATTTTTGGGAGGGATTTGCTTTACTAGTGTGACCTGGGAGGGATTATCTTTACTTGATCCTTTGTTAACCTTCTGAAGGTAAAGTACCCAAGTCCAACTATATTACTCACCATCTTGCATGTATCTCTGTCTTCCGTGAACCGTACTCCCAAGTATTTGAACGAGTCCACTTCTTCTATCGCTCCTGATGACAACCTTACCTGAATAGCTTCTCCTCTTCTTCCTATCTTCATTGACTTTGTTGAAGATAGGAAGATATATATATATATATATATATATTGACGATTGGTTAGGTTCAGTCGTAATATTTTGGTTAGTTTTAACGTTTTATTTGATTAGGTATACGCGGACAAAGTTGGGAACGTAAACTACACTAGGATAATGCAGGAGAACGTAAACAACACTAGGATAATGTAGGGGAACGTAAACTACACTAGGCACCACAGGGGGACGTAAACTACACTTGCTTCTCCTTTTTCACAATTAACTCAGAGTTGCTGCATATAAATATTAATGCAAAAAGTATGAAAAAGAGTGTCTTTAGCTTCGCTTGTACAGAATTTGAAGTTTCTTATCATGTTTGCCTTAACACAGTAACTTCGATATTGTTTCCTTATGTCTGAGTGGCCACTGTATATATTAGTGATATGCCGATTCCAAAATTTAGCCGATGCCAATGCCGATTCTTTGCCTATATTTTAAAAAATCAATTCCTTTCATAAATTTTACTAATGTAATGAAAACTTTAATTTTCATATATTTACATTTCAAATTTGCTTAAATGTTCTTCCTCAGCTCACTCAACAATATAGAACACCAGAATTTGTTGAATTGAATTGAATTTAATAACTTTTATTAATAATAAAATAAATACATTGGTTTTACAAGTTACAGTGATATAAATAATTGTGAAGCTGGACTATTTATTTTATTTAATTTGACCTTAAACTTTAGGCTTTACTTGGCTCTTATTAAAAATAAACAGCTGGTTATTATTAATTAATAATAAATAAATAAATAAATAAATAAGTAAATAAGTATTATTAATAGTTAAAGTATGTATTAATCTTAAATTATCATTACTGATATGACAAATGCAAGGTCACCATTGAAGGCATTATACCAATACCATATAAAGAAATCAATATTATACATGAGAGATAAGAACTGAACAATCCCAAGAAATGTGTTTTTAATCCTAGATTACACACGAGAAATTAATAAACAAAAGTAATGGACATTAATCCTAGATTTCTGTTAGTATACCATTATTAATCGGGATTTCAACTTGGTTTTAAACAAATTTACATTCACAATATTTTTCATATCAGCATTTACAAACAAGGGTGCAGTACGTTACATAAGGAAGAATAAGAGTATGATAAAGAGCCAATAAAACCCGTTTAGGGACTACATTTCTAAGTTTAAACATTATAGCAACGCTCCTTGAAGTCTTTTTCGCGATATAATTTACATGATCACGCCATTGCAAATTTTTATCTAGCATTACACTAAGAAATTTTGTAACCTTTATAGCGACTTCATTAACATTAAGTTCATCAAGATATACATCTATTTTACTAGTAAAAATCGTGAAATTTGTTTTACTGGTATTTCGGAAGAGTTTATTGGTGGTCAACCATTTCATTACACTAATGAATTCTGAATTAAATATATTCTTAGCTGAATTAACATCTTTGCAAGAAAAGGACACAGTTGTATCATCTGCAAACATTATGAAGTTCAATATATCAGATGAACGTGGAAGGTCATTTATATATAATAAAAATAACAGTGGACCCAGAACTGAGCCCTGTGGCACACCATGTCCGACAAGCATTAATTGCTCCTTACTTATTCTAGAGACATACGTCGTTATTAGATTACTATTATTAACTCGATATCAACTTCCAAACGCTTGTTTTTTAATTAGTTAATGGCATGGCACCCCCGTCACGTAATTGCAGTCGCTGTAAAGGAAAGTTTGCCGCTTACGTGTTTATTTGGCTAATAATAACAATGATCAGTTAGTTTACAGGTGGTGCTCAAACATGGAATTGCTGAGGAACGAGCTGGAGCGTGAGAGGGAGGCCAGAGTGAGGCTTGAAAAGGGTGGTGTTCCTGACTGCAAAGTTAGAATCCCTTGGGCCTTCTGAGAGGAGTTATTCTTCAGTCACGGCCCCTCCTGCTTCAGTTTCTACTAATTATATAAATAATAATAATAGCCCTCTCTCTTCTCCTAGTTCCCGACCCTTCGTGCAAGTGCGTAATGGAGCCCCATTGAGACAGCCTAAGACTTGTCTACCGGTATTAACGAACAATAAGTTTTCCGTTTTAGGCTTCGAAGACGTGAATGAACCTGAAATACGACTCGATGGTGATTCCATTGTTCGAAGGCAGCTCGAGGAATTCTGTGGGAGGAACCCCCGTCGTAGGCGCCGTTACTGCTACTCTCGTGCAAGGGTGGAGGATATAACTAAGAGTGTTGATTTTTTTACAGACGAAACCTCCGAGGACACAACGTATGTTATTCACGTCGGTACCAATAACGTTCTAAATTTTAGATCGGAAAAGCTGCTGGCTAGGTACAGGGACTCACTAGAGCGACTAAAGGAAAAACTATGATAATAAGATTGTTTTAACAGGTATATTCCCTCGAATTATCCAACGTAACGAGTTCTACAGCAAGGCGACCTATATTAACAATAACCTAAAGTCACTTTGTCAACAGGAAGGAGTGCATTTTGGGAATTTTTGGAGCAGTTTCTACGGCAGGAGGGACTTGTTCCTCGGAGATGGACTTCACCTTAATGACGTTGGAGCTGCGCGTTTAGGAAGACTATTTCATAATACTGTTTCTTCTTTTCAGGCTGCCGTAACTCGAACGGTCCCGGCGTAATTTCCTTAATGTTCCCTTGCGCGCGCGAAAGTATCGCGGTTACAAACAATTTGAAGGTTCTATCCTTAAATGCACGTAGCCTACGAAATAAAATAAACGAATTTTTCTTTAATTGCTTGTAAAGACTGATTTTTAATTGCGATAAATGAATCGTGGCTTAGCACTGAAACACGTGAATTTGTAGGGAGTATCAAATTAGAGGTTGTAGACTTTTTGTTAAAAACAGAATAGGTAGGCGAGGAGGCGGTGTTATGTTGTATATCAAAGATAATATTGCGAACGTTATAGAAGTAACGCAGAGAATTTCAGAACCGATAGATCCGACTATTGCAGAACTTAAATTGAACGATTTCAAACTTCTTGTTGCCGTTATATATAGCCCCCTAATCAAACAGCTGATATGGACGAAGCGTTATATCGTGAACTTAAGAGAATAATAGGTAGTGAGCAGGCCTTAGTTATGGGTGACTTTAATTGCTTCAACGTGGGTTACGATACAATGCAGGGAGACGCGGAAGGTAATCGTTTAGTTAATTTTCTCGAGGATAGCTATCTTATTCAAAAGGTCGTGGAACGTACGAGGTTGGACAGTATTTTAGATTTAGTAATAACTACGGATGATAGGCTAATCACTAATCTTCAAGTAATAGAACCGTTAAGGAATAGCGATCACAATATGGTAGAGTTTGTCCTCTCAGTAAGTCACTCGAAACCAGCTAACTCGACTAAAATTCCTAACTTCCAGCACGCAGACTTTTGTAAATTTAGAAATGAATTGTCACACGTCAACTGGGAAAACGTAATGGAATCTCCAACGCAAAACTAATGTGGGAATCGTTTGAAACAGTATTTAGGACTATAAATGAGGAATGTGTACCGTACAAGATTAAGCGTGCGAAAGTAAATAACAAGCCCTTGTGGTTTACTTCTAGAGTAGGGGTTATAGGTTACATAAGTGCGATAAGCGTTTACTTGAGCAAACCTTATTTATAATTTATTAAGTAGAATATTATGGCCTATTACATCAAACGCCTTACTCAAATCCATAAATATTGATAACATTATTTCTTTTTTCTCTTTAGCTATATTTGCATTTTCCATAAGATTTAAAATAGCCATTTCTGTTGTTTTATTATTACGGAAGCCATATTGATTTGGAGATAATAAATTGTAGGATTCTAAATATCGCTCCATTCTACTTTTTACAATTTTTTCAAAAACTTTGCTGAGTACAGATAATGAACACACCGGCCTGTGATTTGTTGCTAGTGTAGGATCACTCCATTATAAAGGGGTGTTCTGCAACCAATTTTTAACATTGATGGGAATATTCCTTTGGAAATACTTTGATTGATAATATTAGCCAAAGTTACAGATATCTTATCTTTAACAAGTTTCAATATAGGTACAGGAGTGTTATGAATGTTATTTTTTGTATTTTTTAATTTACCAATAATATTCCGGACCTCAGTAGAGGTAGCAGGAATAAAAGAAAATGAATTTAGTGGGCTGGGTGGCATATACTCTAGAGGTGAGTGGTCATTATTTAGTAATTGTGAACGAAGCTTATCCGCTATTGAAGTAAAATCTGCATTTAAAGAGTCTGCAATAGCAGTATCATCAGTAATTTCTTTATTATCAACATTTAATTTCTCTTTTGAATTTTTATGAATTTGTTTTCCGAGAAGATCGTTTATGGTTGTCCAAGTGTTTTTTATGTCTCCTTTATGTTTGGAAAATTGATTGTTATAATAGTTATATTTTGCAATTTTGATTATTTTAATTAATTTGTTTCTGTATTGAGTATATTGTACTTTAGGAATTTTGCTTTGTAATTGCAATTTCAATAATTTATCTCTGTTTATTGAAATGATATTTCCTAGAGTGATCCATGGATTTGCGACACTTTTGGGCGAAACTGTTTTCCTCCTTAAGGTAATTATTAAAAATATAGAATAAGGTGTCATAGAAGAACTGAAACATATGATCTGGATCATTCATAGGTTCGTCACAGTCAAATCGTCACAGTGCCGGGTTTGTTACTCGAATATCATAGCTAAAATGATGTTAAAAAGTTTTATTACTCAGTAAAATGATAAAATAATTTTATTTTAGTTTCATAAATTGAATACCAATATTTAAAGTAGTTGTTTTTTCTTATGTTGAAAGGTATTTTCTTTCTTCAATAATTTCAACAACAAAATTTTTAATTGAAATTTCAAGTCCTTGGCAGCCAATTTGAATAAAAAAAATGGATATATAATTTGGGTTTATAAAATTATTAAATACTTAAAATGAAGTCAACATAATAAAATGGTTTAATGTATAAATTATAAAGTACAACTTAATATAGAATTATTATTAATATAGAGTAGATTTTTTTTTATGTAGGAAGGAGAGGCCAAGGGCGAACGCCTGCAAAAATACCCCCCCCCCCCCCCCTTTTATGTAAGGAGGAGAGATGCGAAATCAAAGTTTCCGAGACTCATAATGCCATTTTTTTTAAAATAAATTTTGAGAAGATTGTGCAGTGTGTAAAGTGCGTGTATGTGTAGTGAAGAATAGAAGGAGAAGTGCGTGTTTGAGAGTATACTGGACTGTTAACAGGGTAGATGAAACATGGAAAAAGATCAGCTAAAGGGGACAGTGACAGGAGAAACGGGGATTCCAGCACTCCCTGTCTCCTGGCAAATGTCCCCCTCGGAGTACTTCCCTGGTCGATTGGTGTCTACAATCTCCTCCTCAGTAGTTTATAATATTTAGAAATTAGCTAGTTAAAGAAAATGCAAATTTATGGGCAACTTAACTTATTAAGTTTTGTCTCTTTCGTAAATGTAAAATATTTGTATATAATTACACTTTGAAATGAGTATACTCGTAACTTATTATAAATAGTGTTTTTCGCATGTTCAATTTTCTCTTAATTTTGTTTTGTCATGAAAATTTTAAGATTTCCAAGAATTGGTGAGAGAGTCGGCTAAATTTCGCCGATGCCGATTAATCTGTACACCACTAATATATATATATATTTTTTTTTTTTTTTTTTTTAGTTCGGGAAGAACCGATTCGCCTCTATTTAAAGGGCATATCTCAGCGGAAAAACAAAGAAAAGTGAGAGAAAGACAGAGGAAAAAGAAAGGGTGGAGGGGACAGTCGAAGTGGAAAAAGACCAAGGATGACAAGGACTGCAGGGTCGAGCCCCATCATCCTTGGGTGCTAGGGCCGGGAGGGCGCACGTGAAACCTCCAGGAACAAGCACGTACAAACGAGCACAAAGAGCACTCAAGAGCACGAGCTTAGAACCCCCTTGCGGGGATATATATATATATATATATATATATATATATATATATAAAATCATCAGAATCAGAAGTACGCAGCTCAGTACCACAAAGGTACAGTACTGGCCCCACTCCTGTTCATTATCATGCTAACAGACATAGACAGTGGAGTAAACAGCAACAGTATAGTAACATCCTTTGCTGACGATACGAAGATTAGCAGAAAAATCAGCGATGCAAATGAAGTGGAGGCCTTGCAGAGGACACGAACAAATATACAAATGGTCAGAAGACAACAATATGACATTTAAAAACCGAGAAATTTCAGCTCTTGAGATATGATAGAAATGAGGAACTTAGACTACATATCATGCTCCAGATAGACAGGAAATTCAAAGAAGCATGAAAGCGGTCGACTTGGGGTAATAATGACCCGTGATGCGAAATTGGAAACAAAATCAGATAGCGATAAACAAAGCAAAAAGAGTCGCGGGACAGGTACTAAGAACTTTCAAAAGGAGGGACGAGACAGTAATGATTCCCCTGTTGAGAGCACTGATCATACCAAAACTTGAATACTGCTCAGTTTTGACGTCCTCATATAAAAAGGAAGAAATTAATAAACTAGAAGGAACGCAGAGACATTTCACAGCCAAGATTGATGTCTGCAAAGAACTCAACTACTGGGAAAGACTACGTAAACTAAATCTGTACTCCTTGGAAAGAAGAAGAGAGAGGTACACCATAATCTACATATGGAAAATTATCGAAAAACTGGTACCAAACTTCAAACTAAACCCAATTACCATCCAAACAAAGCTGAAAAATAGGAAAGGCAGAATTGAGTAGTGTTCCCAAATTAAAGACCCGACAAGGGATCTCCTCAACACTGAAAGAAAGAAAATAGCTTGGTTGTCAGGGGGTCAAGATTTTTTAACTAGCTTCCAAAGGACCTCAGAAGCGTTACAGGGGTCAAAGTTGAAGTCTTCAAGAGCTGCCTGGCTCAGGACGGTACCAGATGAGCCGGATGTACCTGGCTATGTGCGGGGAGGGCGCAAGAGAGAAACTAGCTCCTCCACCAAGCCAGGCCTAGAGGCGGGGCTACCAGCTTCACCTTCGTGTGAAGAGAGACCAACACACGGAACCTGAACGAGGTTAACGAGGTGTATATATATATATATATATTATATATATATATATGAGGCGTCGCGAGTACAAGGGGCGAACTCGCCAAACCAGTTTTGAGGGAGACGCGTTTAAACTTTGTGACTATTGTGTACGAGGAGGCATATAGCGCAAATACACGCATTGAAAATAATTATATTTTGAACGTACGAGGTGAGTATTTGGCTGTATCAAGTTGTCTCTGGATGTGGGAGGGTTCAACTATTCATTCATGGAACAGTCGCAAAATCGATATATATATATATATATATATATAGATATAATATATTATATATAGTCATGCGGTTTGCTTCTACAAAGCTTCAATTTAATATTTAGGAGAAATCCAATGACAAGGAGGAATGTAAATGCCATGAAAAGTCTTCTTTAATGCGCAAACGTTTCGAGCAATACGCTCATCATCAGGCTAGATAATAACAATATGAAATTAGAATCAATAAATAAATGTGAACAAGACAAAATAATTTCTATAAAAAGACTAAAAGAAGAGGGTTAAATTCAAAGTTATAAAATTTACATATAAAATTACAAGAATTTAAAAGCTATTTTTAAATTACATATAGTAAATTTGAAATTAGTACACTGGAATAATTAACACTAATACAATGGAATAATTAACACTACGAACCTTTCAATGCTGGTTCCGAGGCACGAGTAATTTAAAACAAAACAAAACAGGAAACAAGCTATGGGTTGGGGGCGGTTGGAGTTATAAGTTAGGGGAGGGGGGATTATAAAAAATTGGGGGGGGGGAGTTGGGGAGGGGGGTTTATAAAAATTTAGAGGGACAGCTGAGGAATCCACGTTTAGAGAAGGGGTCAATGTTTTAATATAAAGAGATTCCAAAATTCTAAGTGAGTTTGGACAAGAATTACAACCGAGAATTTTAAAATTATCTAAAGTGACATCAGTTTTACATTTTATACTGTGTTCCCGAATACTGGAGGCTTCTTTTTTATTTAAAATTTTACCTGTTCGGCAACTTATTCCTCAGCTGTCCTCTAAATTTTTTATAAACCCCCCTCCCCAACTCCCTCCCCCCAATTTTTTATAATCCCCCTCCCCTAACTTATAACTCCAACCGCCCAACCCATAGCTTGTTCCTGTTTTGTTTTGTTTTAAATTACTCGTGCCTCGGAACCAGCATTGAAAGGTTCGTAGTGTTAATTATTCCATTGTATTAGTGTTAATTATTCCAGTGTACTAATTTCAAATTTACTATATGTAATTTAAAAATAGCTTTTAAAATTCTTGTAATTTTATATGTAAATTTTTATAACTTTGAATTTAACCCTCTTTTAGTCTTTTTATAGAAATTATTTTGTCTTGTTCACATTTATTTATTGATTCTAATTTCATATTGTTATTATCTAGCCTGATGATGAGCGTATTGCTCGAAACGTTGCGCATTAAAGAAGACTTTTCATGGCATTTACATTCCTCCTTGTCATTGGATTTCTCCTAAATATATATATATATATATACACAGGGTGTCCCAAAAGGTATGGCCTAAAAATAAACTTTTACAATTTTTTTATTATAAATGATAGCGTTAATGAACAATGATAAAAACAGGCATGAATGCTTTAAGTTTTATTTAATATAGTTAGTAAACCTCCACATGATATCCACCATTCACAACAAGTAGATAATTCTACGTTCAAATTCTAAATTTCAGACCTGGAAATTACTCACTGATTTCAAAATTCATTATTTAAACAGTTTACGGCACTTAACTTCCGGCATCAACTACAGTATGAGACTATTTGATGTGTTAGGCTAAGGAGCTAGGCTAAATTAAGCTAAGGACCTTGTTGCTAAGCGCCTTTTTATGACATACGGTATGCGCATCACTTACATCAGATTTTATACGATCAGCTTTTTTAGAATTTTAACGTAGAATTAGACTACTTGTTGTAAACGGTGGATATCATGTTGGAGGTTCACTAACTATATTAAATAAAACTTAAAGCATTCATGCCTGTTTTTATCATTGTTCTTTAACTCTATCATTTATAATAAAAAAAAATTTAAGTTTATTTTTAGGCCATGCCTTTTGGGACACCCTATATATATATAATATATATATATATATATATATATATATATATATATATATATATATATAAAGTCAATAAGGTTAAATGAAATAAAAAACAATGGTAAATTTTTAATGAAACAAAATAAACTTACTGTAACAATACTATTTCCATAGATTTGTAGCAAAAATCTCTCGTAAATAATCATTCACGACGAAAGACACAGCTGGGTTTGCTTTTTGTATCTCTTTCGCGGATTTCAACGCTTCTTCCTCTGAGATTTCATCGTTAGTTTTATCTATTTTAAAAAGTTCCGAAGTATCACTAACACACAAACTCAAAGGAACCAAGAAAAAACAGAACAGTAGACCAAAATGATTTCTTTTAACTTGCGTTTCAAAACATTCTAAGGTGAAAAATGTCTCTGATCCAACGATTCGATGGTAAGTTTTGAAATAAATTTTTGTTATGACTGGAAAGTATTGGTCACGAGAAGGACCAGAATAGGAACTGTGCAGTAAATAATCAATTTCAGATGCAGGATTTGCAACTCGGATCGTCTGCCAATCTAGCATCATCACTTCTTCAGGAACCTTTGATTCATTATACCTAAAAAAAAAAAGAAGAAGTATATATATCGGGTGGTCCGAAAAAAATGACGCATTTTTTAAAAATTAATATCTCAGTAACCCCCTTCCTTATCATGACAATTTTTATATGCAAGATACTTTCAAACTTCTTTTTTTGAATGCAAGAAACGGAATTCTGATATCTTTTATAGTTTTCTCGCAATTAACAAAAGTAACAACATGGGTCAAAAAACAAAAATCGCAAATAATATCCGTTTTTTATACGATATCATTTTTATACGATATCATGCGATATTTTTGCAAGTTATTACAAAACTCTACAGGAATGAACAAGTCAAATTGTGGATTTTTTTTTTTTAACAATTCGTCAGTACCTTAATGATGTTGTCAGAGGAAGATCGTATTCTCATTAAAAATTGTTACTGTGAAAAAGGATGAAAGACTGGAAGGTTATTGCAAGAGTTTCCCGGCAAAAAGTGGAAAGGCGTGCAGTGGAAAGACTCTTAAAGAAGATTCGCGAATCGGGAAGTACTGTACTGCCAGAAACCAGGAAGCGGTAGACCTAAAACAGCTTCGGTTCCAGAAAATGTGGATTACATCAACGATAAAATCTGCTCTCAAGAAGATAAACCAGGAAGTCATTTGTCACAAAGAACAATTGCTAAACATTTGAATATTGGAAAGACTTCTGTACACCGAATAATTAAAGCACAAAAACTGAAGCCTTCAAAAGAATAGTATCTTCTAGAAAAAGTGATACTGTTAAGGATAAAAGAAAAACAAGGTGCAGAAAGTTACTTGATAATTTCTCTGTCGTTGATATTAAAAAGATAGTCTTCACGGATGAAAAAGATTTCACTAGAAATTCCGCGAAACCGTCAAAATGATGTTGTCTACGGGCGTGGTAAAAAGTGTGACATTTCAATAAACAGATTGTATCATGAAACGTCAAGATTCTCCAAAAAAGGTTATGATATCTGCAGGGGTCTCTTGAATGGCAAGACAGATGTTCATTTTATTGAAACTGAAAAGACAAAGGTGAATTCTGCAAATTACATTGAACTTTTAAGAACAAAATTGTTGCGGATTGTCGTCGCCTGTATCAAGAAAATGATTTCATATTTCAACAAGATGGAGCACCGTCGCATACAAGCTACGCCACACAGTCGTTTCTGATTAGCAATACACCAAAATTAATAACGAAAAATGAGTGGCCACCACAAAGCCCAGATTGTAATCCTATGGTCTACTCAATTTGGGAGTTACTAAAAGAGAAGGTTTACCGAGGTCGACGAGAAAAATTCACCGAATCAGAATTAAAAAGTAAAATACTTGAATCTTGGCAAGAAATTGGCATTAATGAAGTAAGAAGTATTATTTTTGTGTGGAAGAAAAGACTTAGATTAGTGTGTCAACAGAGTGGTGGTCCAATCGATCATTTACTGTAAATTAATTAGTTAAATTTCTGATTAAATTTTTCCTTTCTCATGATATTCGTTTTTTTGACCCACTTTTGTTAATTGCGAGAAAACTATAAGATATCAGAATTCCGTTTCTTGCATTCAAAAAAAGAAGTTTGAAAGTATCTTGCATATAAAAATTGTCATGATAAGGAAGGGGTTACTGAGATATTAATTTTTAAAAAATGCGTCATTTTTTTCGGACCACCCGATATATATATATATATATATATATATATATATTCGTTTCGTTTTTCGTTGAGTTTGAACGACGGTTCAGGATCGACCTGCGGTCGATATATATATATACACAGACACACACACACACAGTATATATATATATATATATATATACTGTGTGTATATATACACACACACAGTATATATATATATATATATATATATATATATATATATATATATATGTGTGTGTGTGTATATATATATATATATATTTTATTTTTATTTTTTTTTTTTGAAAGTACTCGTATTTAAATGTTATTTTGTATTAAAATATTACGAGCGTGAATAATTTTAAGAAAAATATAAATTTTAAAATTAACGATAATGAATTTTTTTTTTTAAATTCAAACCACCCAAAAATAATGACCAAAACCTAACGTAACTTAACGTAGCGTAACCCAATTCAATGGGGTGTCAGGAAATGATTGCCCCCCCCCTGTAGAGCAAAAACTAGAAGAGATAGATAAAAACCGGCGAGACCACTTGAAAGAGCGTTGAAATCTGAATAAAAACCATTATATTCTATTCCTGTGATTTTAATTCTTACCATTTTTTCCCCCACAGAAACCATGGCATCATCTATTTTGAACGATTCAGAGAAAAAGCGAGTTCTTGACCGCATTCGAGCTGTCACATTTCGTGAAGCAAAGGAAGCTGGTGCAACTTTCATAACTCGACACTGGGTGGCTGAGAGATTAAAAAGATCAGAAGACTTTGTCAAAAGGAATTGGAATAAGAATCCTGAAGATTGTGAAACAGAATTTCGAGGAGGAAGACCGGAGAAATTATCTCAAGAATCGAAAGACATTGTGCTTGCTGCATCACGGCGCCGAAAGAAGAGCTGCTCTGAGGTAGCGAAAGAGATACTTATCCGTCGTGGTAAGATAGTCAATCGGCAACTTGTGCATCAATTTCGAGTTCGCCAAGGCTTGAGTGCTTGGCATGAAATAGCTAAGCCACGGAAGAGTGATCTTAATATTGAAGATCGGCTATGGTTTTGTGATTATCTTGAGGAATGGACGGAAGACGATTTCCTTCACTTGGTTGTCAGCGATGAATTCTTCGTTTATGTCTCCAGAAAACCAAATTTTCAGAATGATCGGGTTTGGGCAACAACTCCTGATGAAGTCCCAGACGACCACAAGTATCGAGAAATAGTAAAAAATCCAGCATGTGTGGGTGTTTTCATTATGTTCTCTATTCGGAAGCTCATCTGGGTTATCAAACCAAGAGAAACCAGTTGGGATGGGCCTTATTTTCGAAATGTAATTTTAGCCCAACATGTAATTCCGTTTTTGAAAGACCCCGAGTGTGTTTTGGATGTTGAACAGGCAACCTTTCTTTACGACAAAGCCCCCTGTATGAAAGCACTTGCGACTCAACAACTGCTTAAGGACAATAACATTGATTTTTTCGGAAATAATGAATGGCCTGGAAATTCTCCCGATCTTAATGTCTGTGAACATGTCGGATCCATCATGAAGGATCGGGTGGAGTCCTTAATGCTGAACAACCATTCAGAATCGGTATTCAACAGAAATTATGACTGCAAAGATCAACGAAGTCCTTGAAGAAATGAGTCATGATACCGATCTCTTTGAGACACTTCTGGGATCATACCCCCGTCGATTAATGTCCGTCAGAGCTGCAAATGGGGGCAACACCCGATATTAAAACAAATGTTTTTTATTCAAAATTAAACGCTCTTTCGCGTGGTTTTGTCTGTTTTTTCTATTCCTTTCAGTTTCTTCTGTACAGGGGGGGCAATCATTTCCTGACACCCTGTACTGTATGTAAAGTGATATGTAGAGTGACATGTAAAATGTTTACACGTGTAGAAAAAAAAGAAGACGCTTCAGGGAATAAATAAATAAAATTGAAGGAATTATCATTCGCAGTCATTTCCAATTAATAGTTTAATTACTAAGGGAAAAGTATTAAAGTGGGGAACTAGGAGTTAGTGGAGCCAGGAGGACTCGAGCCCGAGTCCCGTGGTTGCAGAATTAGTGTTCCTACCAATCACGCCAGTAGTATAGTTGCAAAATGCTTGAGTGCAAGTTGCAATTGCATAATGATGCGTAATATTGCAACAGTGCCAACCCCCCTTGCAAAATATATCTCCGCCCCCTTTATTGCCAGGGCACCCCCTTTGTTGCCAACCCCAAAATGATATTGCAAGGGGTATGCAACTTGGAGTTATCCCCAAGCTGAACCCCCCAAACGGGAGTGCCAACCCCAAAATGGGATTGCAAGGGGTATGCAACTTGGAGGCGGAGTTCTCCCCCAAGATGAACCCCCCAAAGGGGCAGAGAGAGAGAGAGAGAGAGAGATAAGAGGAGAGACCCAGAGGTGGGAACCCAGAGTTGAGTGTTCACTCGGCTGGAAGCCGAGCTCATATGGGATCCTTCAGCCGTCCGCCACCTCTTATAGGGTGCTAATCAGCCAGTTGGCTGAGTTGCCAGATAGCGCCATGTGTTTAATTATTCCTTCAGCCAGGTGCCAGATTCGTTATTTATTAAATTAATTCATATATTATTCAGCCATTTGGCTGTTGAGTTGCCAGATAGCAATATTTATTTAATTATTCCTTATATTATTCAGCCTATCGGCTGCTGAGTTGCCAGATAGCAAGAATTATTTATTTATTCTTTACATTATTCAGCCAATCGGCTGCTGAGTTGCCAAATAGCAATATTTATTTAATTATTCCTTATATTATTCAGCCATTTGGTTGCTAAATACACCATATATTTTAATTTATATTAGGGAGAGTTGCTAAATACCACCATTTATTTTAACTCGCTACCAAAACAGATGAATTTTCTCCTTAAAGAGAACCAATTATTTAAAAAAAATTCTATTTATTAAATAAATAATTAGAATTTAAACACACTCTTTACACAACTAAAATAAATCATTTTATTACTTACTTCCTATTTTTATTATTATTAATATCACAATTTTCGCTAAATGTGAGACATATATTGTACCCGTCTAGGTATGAACCAACTTTTAAATCCTTTTTCTTAAATATTTCCCAAAGAATACTGGATTACTAAATAAAAATGCCAGTACCAGTCGGCAAAATGTTTTTTTAATTTTGCGAATTAATATCAATATATATATAATATATATATATATATATATATATATATATATATATATATATATATATATCACACCTTCTTGCACAATATACAAGCTCATAATAATAAACTATTTCTTGGGGTAATTTGCATGTTAAAAATGACTAAATACAGAAAGTCAGTTAAAGATTTTTTTCATTTTGATAAATGAAAAATAAACGTACATGCATCACGATATTCTGCAGGGCAAACCTTTAAGGTATAAGCAAGGACGAGTATACTTATCCCACGAATACTATTTTGCATAGGAATCACATAAAGTCCAAGTCATTACACGATATTACGAGATCGACGCAAGATATTAATAATATGTATAGGAATTCGTATATTAAAAGAAGCGTCTCCCCCAAAGGATCAAAACTCAAAAGCGTGAAACAAATTAAAAAAATAAGAATGCAAAGTATGTAATTAGCTCGCAAGTTACTATTTTGCGGCTCTAAAGCACTGTAATATGCTCTATACACACTTCTATGTATAAACGTGCCCTTAACTTACTCCACAATCAAGTACCAGTTTCGAGACCTGTTTAGAAACGAAGCCAATCTTCATAAAAGGTATTTCATAACATGTAATACTATCATTACCTCAAAATATGACAGCTTCTTGACGTGGTCTGTAGGGATTTTGCCACGTCACCCATATATGGCTGACAAGGCAGTCAAAGGGTTAAAAGAAAGTCTAATTATATATTTAAAAAGTCTTTTTGGAATAATATTAAATTATTCTGAACGCAGGGATACTTAAAATTTCTTTTGAAATCTCCAAATTCTTTAAGAAAACATTACCCCTTATTAAGTTATTATTATTAACAAACTGTATCCGAATATATTCTGATAACTGCTGATTACACACATTTAAGTAGAAATAAAATGATTACGAGCCAATTAATTATTTTAAACAGACTCCTGAAAGTTAACATAATTCGATATTATGTTTTAGTTAGCTTACGCAATAAACGACGTTTACTATGGATATTTATAAAAGAAAATGGAATTTTTGGCACAACCGCATAATTGCGCCTTCTACAATCCGTTTATTGTAATTTTAAATATTATGTTATTAACGTTATATGATGTGACAGATTTTCTGCTAACTTATGCTTTTGTTTAAATGACAAATGTCATTCTTGTTTAATTTGGTGTTCAATGAGCTGAATTATACAATGTAGATATGCGAAATCACTGTTTTTGGAAATGTTATTATATCTATTACACGTTTCACGTAGTTTCTAAATTTAAGATGCGTGATATATATATATATATATATATATATATATATATATATATATATATATATATATATTAGCTTTCAAAAGTTCTTTTTGGTCTTGTTTCGTTTAACTTTTTACCTTTAAGAGAATTAATCAACTAAAACAATATTAACATTACAAAATTCACTAAACAATTGGCTTAGCAAAAGAATTCGTTTCATTAACATATTCTCAAATCTATATACAAACACACACGCACACACATTTATATTTATTCCTGAAAACCACCGAAAACCTAATTTAACATTATTACTTAGAATACTGCAGTTACGTCTAACTCAACTCAGTTAAATATTGCATGAGCCGGTTAAAAGACGAATATTAACCGAATTTAATGTTGTTTCAAGATCATATCTTGTTGGTTCTTTCTGTTTGTAATCATTATACAGTTTGGTGATGACACCTTTACGTGCTGATTTTTTTCTCATTAATTTTTTGTAGTTTTGAGATGGTGCCATAGTCCCCAAGGTCTGTGTTTTTGTTTTTTTTAGTCTGGGTTTTTTACCCTTTTGTCCAAGTCTTCCATAATTGTTGTTAGTGTTAAAGTTCTGAGTTTAATTTTATGATGTTGAGCGAGTTAAATTACTGTAATAAGTTTTTTATATAATCTGCGTCACAGGTTGAATTAAAAATTTACAATTTTTTTAGTTAGGATAGGCCTTGAGTGTAAAGAGTAAGGTAAAGTAAGGTGGGCCTATTTTTTATAGGACCTAAAATGAGTTAAGCCTATTTAATAGATCCTACTCTTTAACACATATCCAAAACAAAAGGGGACAAATAGTACAGGCTAGGTGTCTTTTAGATACCTGCTCCCAACAAACATTTCGAATAGCACATGAAAAATGCATCATTTGGTCACTAGTAGTCTTTGAAAATCTAAAGATTTCACTTTGCTCCCTAAAATTGACATACCCTGCTTAAGTAATTAATCCATAATCCACTTTGTAAGTGTGAGATTCTCAATCACGTTCATTCTCATTTTCATTCTGGGATTTCCACACTTCAGTCGTTGCCACTCTCATTTATGTATTGGAAATGTAAATTTAAGATTAAGTCTCTCTTAGCGATATATTGGCTGAAAAGATTTCCCATTTTATCTGTGTGCTTTTGAAATAGACGTCTCACTATTGAGTTCACATCACAAAATGGTTACGTACTGCTGTTAGTGGGTTATTAACATCCCCCTTAATCTGCTTTGTGTAAATAATTTATCTAAGTAGGGCTTAATTGCGTCTGTTGACTCATCATCTACCTTGAGAAAGCTTCTGCTAAGCAGGATTCACTTTGTACAAAGGAATTTGAACTTAATTTGGTAGCTAATACAAAAAGAGAAATACTTTCTGAAGCTTCAAAGATATTTGATCCGTGGCCTTGTCCCTACTTTGCAACTGTTGGATCAAAAAATATTTCTCCAAGAACCTTGGAAGAAAAATGTAGGCTGGGATGAAACATTATCAATGAAAGATCAGTCTAATGTAAACTCTTCAGTGATTATGAGAAAATAATTAGTTAGTAGGCTTGTAATCAGTCCTCACTTGAAGAAATGCAATTATGTGCATATTTATAGATCCTGAAAATAAATTTCTCCATATTTCTGATTTGTCTAATGAAATGATTGATGAAGCGCCTAAAGATGAAGTGATTAATGCATGAAAATGTAAAGAGTATGAGCTTAAATATAAGTTTAATTAGGAATTTACAATGTGTTGTTATGCTGTTTACTGTTTAATCAAATTATGTACATTTCTAAGTTTAGCCATTATAGTTACGCCCCTTGAAATCTTTTCAGCGTTTTTTTATTTACATGAGTAACCATTGCAGTTATTCTTTTTCCTCTGTTCACTGCTATCTTATTTTGTGCTGCTGTCTAGTGAATACGTAACACAGAACAAGTTAACCTGACATTAAATTTAGCCTTTTCAGATGAGACGATTGGTTCAATCACTAATTATGAAGGACTTTGTGACTTCTGCAAGCTTCTCAGGGCAACAGCCTACTGTTTGAGTTTTGATCACTTCAGTTTAACTACAATTAACATATAGCTAAATAAGATCAGATGCAGTTATTTTGAGGCTTTGGATACCATAGCACTTGAATGATATATATATATATCTATTGTTAGCGATGTGCTTATTATTATCCCTACGTATATTTGAATATGTAAATGTTTCAATTAGGTTTCATTTTCTCCTTTGTGTTTCTCATTGCCCTACATCTTTTTAAAATTTATAAAATCTAAAACCAAACAAAGTTGAACTAGCGATCAGATCCTATCTGAAAAGGGTTCATGCAAATATTTACATCAGAAACAGTAATCAGTCAAACTCAAATCGAGAGTAAAAAATATATAAATGACGAAAATATACGAGTTATAAAAATAAAACTTCACTGAAGACATTCAAACGTAAAATTGTTAAAAAACTACTAATAAAAAGTTAAAACGGATAAAAAACGAAACACGCCCAAAAAAACTTTTGAACGCCACTATATATATATATATATATATATATATATATATATATATATACACACTATTTAGTCAGAGGTTAATTATTGTACTGTACTGTGCATGTGATTCAAAATCTGACTAAATAGGGAAGGCCTCACATCCCCCAACAGTATTTACTCATTCACAATACAATTTATAAAAGATTTCTGTATTTTATTAAAATAAAAAAAACCTCTCTCTCTCAACAAAGTGGCCTACAATCCCAGCCATATATGAAATCGTCTAAAGGCCTACTATTTACCAAAATTCTTATAATCTGTTTAAAACAAAGCTTCACCTGTTGCAGTTTGTGGTCCAGGACCTCATTTTAATTGCTCTGTGACTGGTCAATTTTGTAAATTTTATTGCATTTCTTAAAACATGGTAAGAGCTGGTTTTCGTAACACGCACTATATCAAGTCACACCAAAAAGCTACCACTCTGGCTAAAAGCATTTTCACAGATTCAGTCTGCAATTTTTCTCATTGAAACTCTAATAAGAAAAAGCTACCTGTGCTATGAAAAGAGATAATTAATTGAGAGAGCAGTCAAATTGCTCTTACATATTAAGTTTGAAGATAAGTCTTTCCATTCTACAATTAAGTTCTACCCTTCAGGATGCTTCTTCTGGTCACTGAGGAAGTTCGGGAAAATGATATATGAAGATAGCTAATAAAAATAAAAAAACGAGATTTGATTTGTTAAAATTAACACGATACATCACACGGACATTTCATTCTGAATCTTCCTCAGCCTAAAGTGACCATATTTTTCGTAGCAAAAAGCGGGACATTTTTCATTTTTAGTTATAAACTAAAATGACTATATTTTCACGAGCCTAAAGGGGGACACCTCTCTACCTCACACACACACACACACATATATATATATATATATATATATGGAACATAATTATTACTTCACTGCTTGTATTTTTCTCTTGAGTATATATATTTATGAAAACCTACAACTCATTGTATTGAAATTAGAAATAAGGCTAATGCTAGATTGAATCTAATGCAGAAACATATAGAATATAAATCGCCAGAAATTATAAGTAGGCTCTACACTTCATACGTGAGGCCTCTTCTTGAGTATTGCATTCAGTTCAGTAGTCCTTATTTAGAGCATGACAAGGACAGAGTAGAAAAAGTACAAAAGAGAGCCGCAAGTATGATACCATTTCTAGACACCTTAGTTACAAAAATAGCTTGGATCACCTAAACATGTTTTCCCTAAAGCGATGAAGGTTACGAGGTGATATGATAGAAGTATAATGGACCTAGTTTTAACCGTTTAAGGTGATAATGATTTAATTGTATGCCAGTGATTAATTGATGCAATGACTGATTGCTTATTAATGAAAGGCTATTTGAGTAGGTCCACCATACTATTGGAAGTGACAGGAATGGCAGCGAGGTCACCAGCTTGGTTTACACCCAAGCAAATTAATATTAAGGTTATAAAAGACACCTTATGTTTATAGTTTAATTAAGAAAATATTTATATTAATTTTCACAGTGAAAATACAATGGAAAGACTGACTAGAAAGCTTAACAATTCTATAATGACCTTTGAAATGCGCTCGTTTATGTGAGGCTTAATGGTATACAAAAATGGGACACAACCTGAAATATGAAACTTAGCGAATACAAAATAATGCATGTACGTAATACTATAACAAATAGGTTATGTAATACACTGATTAGGGAAGCTACAGATTATGCATAAATGATCTGTGAAAGAGGCCTATTAATGACACAGAAAGCGCGTACGTTTTGGTACACTGAATAGAATAAGTCTCGGTACTTTATTTTATTATGAAAATAAAGCCGTTATTTATTCACTGTGGTATAACAAAGAACTAACGGTAATTAATTGATAGTTTTACGTTATGCTTATGACATAGACTTAGCTAATAAGATGAAATGTTAATAGCTTAATTGACACGTAATAAGTAAGGTACTCATTGATGGTATGTAAATGGCATGCGACATGGAACAATGAATGGGCCTAGTAAATGATATAAAGAATGCACGTGCGTTTGGTACATTGAATAGAATACGTGACTCTGATTAAGTAGGCTAAATGATTGCATGGATGCACATAGAATAACTGATGCGGCCTAATAATAATGGATTGAAATGCTTGACAATGATTACAGAAAATATCGTTTATATATAAGACCATTATGTGATGTTAAGTGATTACGTCAAGAGAATATTTAGTTAACACACAAATATATGAATTGAACATAATGACGGATGATACGCGGAATTACGGTATTGAAATGACACTTGAATTGGATGACAGGCCTACTGCGTTCTTTCACGAGAGTCAGTTGGAACGCTTAATTACACACTTTGGGAGTATAGCCTACCGTTCGGCGGTAGGCTAATGTAGGCTTCACAAGAGTACTTAGAATAGGAGGTACTTATCTTGGGACGATGTAACCCTGTTGAAGGCGGGTTGAAGACGAACCTATTAACGTAGATTCGAGTTGTCGTTGTCCGTTAAGCCTCTCGAGATGATGGAAGTAGACTTCGTACGGAGGCCTGAGGTGATGTTACTTCTCGAGGTGCAGGCTGGCCTTAAATGATCTTGCAGGCGTAGGTCTGAGGTGCTGAATATATCTCGAGGAATGTAGAGAAACTTGAAGGCTTGATGATAAATCCTAGGCCTTGAAGGAAGCAGCAGGCCGAAGCCGGAAGGCGGTTGAAGAGATGATATCGTACAGAGTAGTCTAACGAAATGGAAGTGCTAACGAAGTGAGGAGGAGTGAGAGTGGGTGCTCGTTTTTATACGTAGTTCCTGTGACGTAAGACTTCGCACCAAATCTTAAGACGCTTTGTCCGCGCGTCCTTTAGTTGATAAAGTTTGCGTTCGCGCCCTTTGGGAAGAAACACTCTCCATTGTTTGCCCACGTGTGTTTTCAAAGACTGTTTGATGATAGCGTGGAAGTAAAGGATTTCTGTCTATTTGTTGGTCTATTTCTTGTCGATCCGCTACAGAAGTATATAAAAAATAATAAATGAATTAGATAATATAGACTTCTACTCTCCTTTACAAAGGATCACAATGATAGAACAAGAGTCCATAGCCTTAAGCTTTTTCAGTAAAGATGTAAATCACAGTTGGTACAACATAGTTTTTCAAATAGAATAGTAAAATTCTAGAATAGCTCAGATGATAAAGTTGTGAGTTCCCATACTTAGGAGACTTTTAAGAATGATGTTTTGCTAATAAGCCATCTTTGTCAGTGTAGAGATTCAAGTTTATTACCACATCACCCCTTTAAAAAGACAACTGCCAATCATCCTGAATCAATTCAGGTCCATGAAACCAATTTTGTTGGATTTTAGTAATTTACAGGATAATCCTCTTGTAAGAAAGTCTGCAGGATTTTGTTTTGCTGGAATGTATCTGAAAGTTATGTCCAAATTTTGTCTAGCCTCTTTAATGTCTCTTAATCTGTTACGGGCAAAGGCGTTTTTGAGTTAACTCAGCAGAGTTGATCCATGCCAAGCAGATTTGTTGAACGTTGTGGTAATACAAATTTCCTGAAAGTTATTAATATTTTTTACTAGTTTATTTGTTAAGAGCGTTACTTTTTATTCAGGCTTTACTCTTGGCCTGTCTAAATTTTAGGCTTACTTCATTTTTTATTTCGAAGTCTTCTGAGTCGGGCCATACTTAGTATTTTATGATGAACTTTTTATTCCTGTTTCTTCTCCCTTTCGGCCTGCAAAATTTGCGCGTATGATTCTATATTTAACTGAGTTGAGTTAGACGTAACTGCAGTATTCTAAGTAATAATGTTAAATTAGGTTTTCGGTGGTTTTCAGGAATAAATATAATTGTGTGTGCATGTGTGTTTGTGAAAAGATTTGAGAATATGTTAATGGAACGAATTCTTTTGCTAAGCCAATTGTTTAGTGAATTTTGTAATGTTAATATTGTTTTAGTTGATTAATTCTCTTAAAGGTAAAAAGTTAAACGAAACAAGACGAAAAAGAACTTTTGAAAGCCACTATATATATATATATAT
This sequence comes from Bathynomus jamesi, assembly GCA_023014485.1. Lineage (NCBI taxonomy): Eukaryota > Metazoa > Arthropoda > Malacostraca > Isopoda > Cirolanidae > Bathynomus > Bathynomus jamesi. The sequence goes on along the minus strand of JAJOZX010003786.1, from coordinate 74,269 downwards.
ATATATATATATAATATATATATATATATATATATATATATATATTCACGCATCGTAAATTTAGAACTACGTGAAACATGTAATAGATACAATAACATTTCCAAAAACAGTGATTTCGCATATCTCCATTGTATAATTCAGCTCATTGAACACCAAATTGAACAAGAATGACATTGTAATTTAAACAAAAGCATAATAAGTTAGCAGAAAATCTGTCACATCATATAACGTTAATAACATATTATTTAAAATTTCAATAAACGGATTGTAGAAGGCGCAATTATGCGGTTGTGCCAAAAATTCCATTTTCTTTTAGAAATATCCATAGAAAACGTCGTTTATTGGGTAAGCTAACTAAAACATAAAATCGAATTATGTTAACTTTAAGGAGTCTGTTTAAAATAATTAATTGGCTCGTAATCATTTTATTTCTACTTAAATGTGTGTAATCAGCAGTTATCAGAATATATTCGGATACAGTTTGTTAATAATAATAGCTTAATAAGGGGTAATGTTTTCTTAAACAATTTGGAGGTTTCAAAAGAAATTTTAAGTATCCCTGCGTTCAGAATAATTTAATATTATTCCAAAAAGACTTTTAAAATATATAGTTAGACTTTCTTTTAACCCTTTGACTGCCTTGTCAGCCATATATGGGTGATGTGGCAAAATCCCTACAGACCACGTCAAGAAGCTGTCATATTTTGAGGTAATGATAGTATTACATGTTATGAAATACCTTTTATAAAGATTGGCTTCGTTTTTAATCATGTCTCGAAACGGGTACTTGATTGTGGAGTAAGTTAAGGGCAAGTTTATACATGGAAGTGTGTATAGAGCAGATTACAGCGCTTTAGAGCCGCAAAATAGTAACTTGCGAGCTAATTACATACTTTGCATTCTTATTTTTTTAAAATTTGTTTCACGCTTTTGAGTTTTGATCCTTTGGGGAGGAGACGCTTCTTTTAATATACGAATTCCTATATATACAGGGTGTACATAAAGTCAGGATCTATTTTTGTGAAGCACTTGGAAATTATATGGAATTCAATCATAAAATGATAAAGTGGTAACATTTATTAAATAATTAAGAGTAGGATTCGACGTGACGCCCATCAGTATCCCGTACAGCTGAAATCGTTCCGCAGCATTTCTAAACACATTCTGGAGCATTTGCGGGGTTATGTTATCTGCAGCAGTTCGTATACGTGTACGTAAGTTTTCAAGACTCGTAATCTTCGTCTGATAGACGTGCGATTTGATAAAGCCCCATGCAAAGAAATCTAAAGGGGTTAAATCTGGTGATCTCGCTGGCCAAGGTCTGTTGCTTCCGCGTCCGATCCAGCGATTTGGAAAACGTCCATTTAGATAATCCTGGACAATTTTGGCATAGTGACAAGGAGCACCATCATGTTGATAGACGACGGTACTAACAATCCTATCCCCGTCGTCTATCAACATGATGGTGCTCCTTGTCACTATGCCAAAATTGTTCAGGATTATCTAAATGGACGTTTTCCAAATCGCTGGATCGGACGCGGAAGCAACAGACCTTGGCCAGCGAGATCACCAGATTTAACCCCTTTAGATTTCTTTGCATGGGGCTTTATCAAATCGCACGTCTATCAAACGAAGATTACGAGTCTTGAAAACTTACGTACACGTATACGAACTTCTGCAGATAACATAACCCCGCAAATTCTCCAGAATGTGTTTAGAAATGCTGCGGAACGATTTCAGCTGTACAGGGATACTGATGGGCGTCACGTCGAATCCTACTCTTAATTATTTAATAAATGTTACCACTTTATCATTTTATGATTGAATTCCATATAATTTCCAAGTGCTTCACAAAAATAGATCCTGACTTTATGTACACCCTGTATATTATTAATATCTTGCGTCGATCTCGTAAGATCGTGTAATGACTCGGACTTTATGCGATTCCTATGCAAAATAGTATTGCGTGGGATAAGTATACTCGTCCCTGCTTATACCTTAAAGGTTTGCCCTGCAGAATATCGTGATGCATGTACGTATTTTCATTTTCATTTATTTAAATGAAAAAAATCTTTAACTGACTTTCTGTATTTAGTCATTTTTAACACGCAAATTACCCCAAGAAATAGTTTATTATTATGAGCTTGTATATTATGCAAGAAGGTGATATATATATATATATATATATATATATTATATATTATATATAATATATATATATTCGATATTAATTCGCAAAATTAACAAAAACATTTTGCGACTGGTACTGGCATTTTTATTTAGTAATCCAGTATTCTTTGGGAAATATTTAAGAAAAAGGATTTAAAAGTTGGTTCATACCTAGACGGGTACAATATACGGTCTCACATTTAGCGAAAATTGTGATAATAATAATAAAAATAGGAATTAAGTAATAAAATGATTTATTTTAGTTGTGTCAAGAGAGTGTGTTTAAATTCTAATTATTTATTTAATAAGCAGAATTTCTTTTAAAATAATTGGATCTCTTTAAGGAGAAATTTCATCTGTTTTGGTAGCGAGTTAAAATAAATGGTGGTATTTAGCAACTCTCCCTAATATAAATTAAAATATATGGTGGTATTTAGCAACCAAATGGCTGAATAATATAAGGAATAATTAAATAAATATTGCTATTTGGCAACTCAGCAGCCGATTGGCTGAATAATGTAAGGAATAAATAAATAATTATTGCTATCTGGCAACTGAGCAGCCGATTGGCTGAATAATATAAGGAATAAATAAATAATTATTGCTATCTGTCAACTCAACAGCCAAATGGCTGAATAATATATGAATTAATTTAATAAATAGCGAATCTGGCAACTGGCTGAATGAATAGTTAAACACATGGCGCTATCTGGCAACTCAGCCATCTGGCTGATTAGCACCCTATAAGAGGCGGTGGGTGGCCGACGGTGTCATATGAGCTCGGCAATCAGCCGAGCAAGGACCTCTGGGTCCTCTCCTCCTTTTTCTCTTCCTCTCTTGCTGTCTTTTTCTGCCCCTTTTGGGGGTGAGGCGCCCCTTCTCCCCCAAAGAAGCCTCTTAGGTTAGATATGCCTCTTTTGGGGGTGAGGCACTCCCACCTTCTTCAAAAAGGTTTTGCAACAAAGGGGGGTGGGGTGGCACTCTTGCAACAAATGGGGGTGGGGTTGGCACTCTTGCAACATTATGCAATTGCAACTTGCACTGAAGCATTTTGCAACTATACTACTCACGCCATCCAGAACACCTAACATTAAATTCTACATAACAGGTCATACGAATACGATGCCCAGTCACCCTGAAGTAACGAAGTTAAAAATAGCTGGACGAAGTATGTCATACATAAACATTCAGTGAAAACGCAGCCAGAATTCTTTTCATTTAGCGAACAGTGTTTACCTGAAAAGGACATTGGTACGATGGTAATCCCCATGACATATTGTTCTCCATGGAGAAGTAGACTGGAGTTCTTTTAAAAGCGTTTCCATTTCTTTGTTTCTCAAATCTTGAACCCATGGTATCAGTTCTTTGAAATTTTCGATGGTTTTCATTAAATTTAGGTTAAGTTTTACTCCTTTCTGAAATACAATTTCAAATGCTTCTCTGAGTTCTAAATCTCCAACCATCCAAGTTTCAATGAGCAGAGGGTAGGCCTCCTCTAAATCCTGTTTTCCTAAATTTTGTTGAAGAAAGAAAGAAGCCGCGTGTAATCGGCTTATTTCTTTCACCATTAATTCAGTATGGGCTTCGTCCATTTTCTCCGTGCGACGAAGTGTTTCAAACCCCTCAATTTTAAATCTTCAAACATTATAACTTCTCTTTCAGCATCCATGGACGAATGTAAGTATTTGGGAACTCTTAGTTTCGCTTCATACCTTTTTTCGAGCTCCGAATTTAAAACAGGAAGCAAATTGTTATAGAAAAATATTTCTTTCAACATTGCTCGTTGCCTGTATGGATTGAACGAATCATCAGGCTTGCAAGGATTTAGTTTGGCGACGTAGGAAACTTCACTTTCTTTTTCATCTTGCACGTATTGCACAGTTATTCTTTTGACGACATTAAAATAGTTATTTTTGGCACTGGCACAGTTTTCATGATTCCATGAAATCAATTTAGCGTTTTCACCTTTATCTTTCAGAAGTGTTATTTGGATGATATCATTCGTAAGAATATCTTCAGGCACCATTTCGAATTATTTTAAATCATTGGATTGTTGTGGCTTATAAAATCTCGAGTATTTTATAGCTGAAAAAATGGAAAATAAACCATAAGAAGTAAATTAAAAAATCGCGGTGTTCTTTTAATATTAAATAATTAATGATACGTGATAATGAAAAAATTAAAAAAAATTAGAAATAAAAAAAAATTCCTTTTACATTTTTAAGTTTCCTTAATAGAATAATTTTATTTAAGCAATAACATTTTAAGCAAAGTGTTAATATAAGATAACACAAGGTGAAGAATGTGTTGTGTTCCCAAATTAAAGGGTAGACTGGGAACATCCTCAACCCTGAAGGAAAATAGTTTTTTGGGAGAGGCCCAAGACTGTTCAAGCAGCTGCTCAAGGAACTAAGGAACACGCGTGGTGTTGCGGTGGATATCTTCAAAAGAAGATTATAAGCCTGGCTCAGAACAATCCCAGATGAGCCGGGCGTACCTGGCTATGTGAGGTGCAGAGCAAAAGAAATCAACTCTCTGCTTCACCAGGCCAACTCGGAGGAGGGGCGACAAGCTTGACCTTCGTGAAATGAAGAATCATCGCACGAAATATTTGAACGGTAACATAAGATAACAGAAGGTTTATAGTAATAATAGGTTAATAGTAATAACAACACTTTATAATTAAGACATACTTTATGATAATTTAGTAACAAAAAGAATGTACATCTTGATTACCTGAATATGAAGCAGAGCTGGGCACTTGCGGCATATTTTGCGGTACTGCGGTACTGCGGTACTACCAAACTACCAAACCGGTACCAAACCGGTACGCGGAAATTTGAATGCGGTAGCGGTACTGCGGTACTTTCAGCGATCCTTTGCGGTACTGCGTTATGCGGTCCCGGTTTGGTAGTTTGGTAGTACCGCACTACCGCAAAATATGCCGCAAGTGCCCAGCTCTGTATAAATGAAGAACTAGTTGTAAAAGACTAATGTAACGAAATCTTTAGGTGTCTCAACGGTAGTGTTGTTATAATGTTTAAACTTCGATGTATGTAGTTCCTAAACAGGTTTTATTAACTCTGAAACATACTTTTGGTCTTCCTTATATGGTGCATTGCAATCTTGTATAGGGAAATACTACTGATAACGCATTAGATAGTATCTTTCTTGTTGTTGTTGTTGTTGTTGTTGTTAAAAAACGCGCAGTTAGGATATTTATCTGAGGTAGCTTTCATTGGTTATACAAATCCATTCTTCAAAAGAGTTAAAATTATTAAAAATAAATCAAGACTTAATCAAATTGACACATTTTATTTTATTATAATTGTATGAATAAAATTACTTTATTAACTTCGCGTAGATAAATAAATACAACAAGCGATTCATTCATACCAGACAAGGAACAGAAATAGGCATGTTATTCCTCACCTTAGATTGTCTTCATCTCAAAATCACCTATTTTCGTAAGGTTGAAATTATGGAATGATTTAAATATTGAGCTTATAAAATTTATAAAATGCAATTTATGCAAACTTGCCAACCCAACCGATTTAGGCGATTGGCTACCGATTCCGGAGGGGATCATGCTCCCGGACACCCTAGCATTGATTACAAATCCTACCGCTTTTGCTTTTCAAAATGTTAGCAAGTACAGTATGCATATGTGTGTTGAAAATCAAGCTGAAATCAATTTTAATAAAGGAATACTGAAATCTTAGTAATGCACTTAGGGATTAAATACTTTATTACTTATCTAATTGTTATATTTACAATATTAACTCTTAGTACTGTAGGTTTATAATAGCCAAGATTTAATGTACGAATATATTGATAACAGAATTCATTTCTTATATCAGCTGTAAGTTCGTTTGCGTTCCCTAAATATTTAGCTTACATAACTATAAACCTTGTGTTATCTTATATATATTCATAATCATAACAAAAACTATGCCAGAACGACATCGAGGTCCCCTCCTCTAGTTGTGACCTTAATCTTTGGTGTAAGAACCTGAGTCATGCTCAAAGCACATCGTCTTGTGACGATCCATGTGTGTGTGAAGTTTCGTCAATTTAGGTTAAGTAGTTAAAAATTGTGGCCTTTACCTCCACTTGACCTTTGACCTCTATTTGTGACCTTGACCTGTGATGCAAAAACCAGCTTACGAAGAGTAGTCAAAAAGTAATTTCATGGGCCTCCATTTCACCTTTAATCTCTAATGTGAACTGAGTCTTGTTAAAATCACATCGTCTTATAATCTTCCATGTTTAGTTGCCTGCACATGTAATGTTCCTCGCCTCACAGGCGACTCCGTACATGTGGCAACGCCGCAGTGTTAGTCAATGTACCCTAACTGGGGAAAGGTGGGGTGGAGGGGGGACAACCGAGTCCAACAACATATAACACAGACATATACAGTATATCTAAAGGACATTTGAATGTGCAGTCATTGACATACAGGTAATTATAATGTAATGTCTGTGTTCATAGATAAACAATTAATATGATCGTGAACAGCGTTGAACTGCATGTAGTTTACTAGTCTTATACAGTAATAAGGTTTCATTATGATTACTGCAAATCTATATGAACAGTTACTACAATAGAACTTTTTATATACTAGTGAATGCGAAATGTTCGCCTACAGAAAATTTTCGCGTTTTTCGTGAAAATATCCAGCAGGCAAAAATTTGACAATTTAAACTAATCTTTGGAAGATAGTAAGAAAATAAAACTTAGATCATTAAACTACTTTATTTGAAGAGTAAATTCAGTAGGCCTATATTGTAATAAAATATTGTAAAGTAAAAGCAGTAAAAACATTTTAAATTATACTGTATTATTACTGTATAACAAGAATATCATGAATGCCGCTAATTTCCCATCCCTTCTGAATGGTCTCCCTCATTTTGTGTAGGTTATCCCATGCAGAGACAATCCATTTAGCATGAATAGGTTTCAGTGCGGAGAGCTTCAAATCTATCTTACCGAGAGATTCATTTACGTTGGAAAACACTATTAATATAATAGGCATCAGCCACAAACCGGTGGTGATATCCTGCTTCATGCAACCGTCACCTTACGGTTTCCACTGACACGCCCATATGTAGTCTCTCTCCTGGACGGCGACAGTAAGTAACCATGTCAACACCACGGTTTGGCCCATCAACATCATTTCACAAACATTAGTATAATATTTTATGAATTTATAAGTATATATAATATATTTATGCTAGCATAGCCATGAATTATTCTTATGTGATTTTGATAATCAGTTACTGTTATTCAGATCGAAACTGTTAAAAAGTTCTTTGTGTAACAATCGATAAGCCATTTCCCACTAACTCTGCCCCTCTACTTCGCTCTCTCTCTCACACTGTCTCAATCTTTTTCTCGCTCAATGTCAATACATATATATATATATATATAATCGTGTAGATTCGTAAGTTAGTAAAGGTTTAAAGCTGCACGAAAACTCTACAAACAGCTTTATTAGTATTGTACATAATTATTTAATATACGCGAGACTGGTGGGTGGGGAAGGGAAATGAGGGAGTGTGAAGGATGGTTGTGTAATGTCTATTTTTGGTTCAAATTCACTATTATATAAAAGTTGTATTGTAGTATCTGTTCATATAGACTTGCGGTAATCATAATGGAACCTCATTACTGTACAAGACTAGTAAACATGGAGTTCAACGCTGTTCACGATCATATTAATCGTTTATCTTTATCAACACAGACATTGCATTATAATTAGGGGCCATTAAAAAATTACGTAACGCTATTTTTGCTAAAACTTGACACCCCAGATCCCTCAGGAACGTTCTGTAACGCTAGACCAGGCACCCCCTAAGATGATGATATGTAACACTTCGCCCACCCGACACCCGACACGTTACGGAACGTTACAGGGGGGGGGGGCAGGTTTTAGCAAAAATAGTGTTACGTAATTTTTCAACGGCGTCTTACCTGTATGTCAATGTTATATGTCGTTGGACTCGGTTGTCCCCCCTCCACCCCCACCTTCCCCCAGTTGGGGTACCTTGACTATCGCTGCGGCGTTGCCACATGTACTGAGTCGCCTGTGAGGCGAGGAACATTACATATGCAGGCAATGTACGTGTGACGTTTCATCAATTTAAGTTGAGTAGACCTCTATTTGACCTATGGCCTCTGTTTGACATTGACCTTTAATGTACGAACCTGAGTCTTGCTCAAAACACATCGTCTTGGAATGATGAATATACACACACACACACACACGTGGTTTCATAAATTTATATTGAGTGGTTCAAAAGTTATGGCGCGGAGCTATATTTAACATATGACCTCCATCTGTGAACTTTACTTTCGACACTAGCACCTAATTCATGCTCTTTATACATAGTCTTGTGATGATCCATATGTGTATGAAGTTATATTACTTTACGTTGAGTGGTTCCAAAGTTATTTATTTTTTCCTTCTTTAACTTACCGCCGATTCGTACCTAGGGAAAGTGGTACATATCTCGGCGAGACAGTGGGTGGGTGGGTGGTGTCACTGGTTGGGGATGGTAGACTAGGGGAGTAAGTAAGGTTCGGTTGCTGGAGAGGCGGAAGGAGGGGTATGGCCTTGCATACGATGAAGCAGATGGGAATGGGTGAGGAAAAGGAAAATCGCTTCCGCTGAAAAATGGGGGCCTTCGGAGAGTATGGATTGTAGACGCTCGGGTATGGAAATTCTGGAGAAGAGAGGGAAACAACTGCGACGAAGAGCGGACAGGTTTGGGCATTCGACCAGGAGATGTACGACGGTGATAGGGGTATGGCAGGTAGGGCAGAGCAGGGCTGGCGATTTAGCTATAAGCTGACCATGTGTAATGCGTCTGTGTTCTAGGTGGAGACGGGCTAAAATCACTTCTTTATGGCGGAACCGGTGGAATGAGGAGGAACAGTATCCTAATTGCGGTTTGATCTTGTGGAGTTTGTTGTATGTCGCCTGGTCCCATTCCCGTTGCTAGATGGAGCAGAAGTGGGAGCGGAGAGTCGGGAAGAAGTCGGAGGAAGGGAGGAACCGAGAGGAGGCCAGCAGTAAGCAGGCCGTCTTTGCCGTGCGGTCCGCCTCCTCGTTACCCTGGATGCCGAGAAGTGCCGGGACCCAACAGAAGGCGATTGTCTTGTGTTGGAAGGTTGTTAAAAGTGGAATGTTTGCTGGATGGTACAGACGAGCGGGTGGGGTGGGGGGTTAAATCTCTCGAGGGAGAGAAGTGCTTTGGGAATCTGAATAAATGACAAAGGAACTGGCAGAGTGGGTGCGCACAATGTCGGGCCTCCATAATCGCGAAGAGTTCTCCTGAGAAAACCGAGGCCTCGCGGGGCAGGCTGACGCCTCGAGAAAGCGGCTTGGCCAGTATCACCGCTGAGGCGGCCGTAGCAACCTCGGAGCGGGAACCATCTGTATAAATGGGGACTGTGTCTGGGTGTTGGGTTGCGTGTTCTCAGAAGAGTGACCTGTATACCGTAGCGATCGTGGTAGTCTTTGGTAGGGCACACAGGTGCCCTGCAAAATTTGATAGGGGTGAGGAGCCAGGGAGGGTAGATGCTGTATGAGATGGGGATAACTGAGGGGACAGGTATGTTGAAAAGGTCCAGGAAAGAGCGGACCGCTTCAGTGAAGTGCCAGCTCTGTCCCTGGGGTGGGAGTTCAGAAATCGCCGCGCGTATAGGTCCCCGTAAGGCACCGGTGGCGAGGCGGAAGCCCCTATTAAGTACCTGGTCCAAGATACGGAGGCAGGCGTTGGAGGCTGAACCGTATACTATACTACCATAGTCCAGCTTCGACTGGACCATGGAAGTGTAAAGGCGAAGGAGAGAGCGTCGGTCTGTGCCCCATGTGGTGTGGGAGAGGTGATCTAGGAGAACGAGGGGACGTTGGAGGGATTGCTTCAGGTGTTTGAGATGGGGAACCCAGTTCAGCCGTCGGTCCAGAGTCATGCCCAGAAATCGCGTGGAGGGCAACACCTCAAGAGGATTGCCGTATAACGCGGCAGAGGGGACAGGAAGGGTTGAGGGTCTTCTTCTGCTGAAGAGCATACACTTGGTCTTGGGGGTGGAGAGGCGGAACCCCACCGACGTCGCCCACCTTTAAACCCGGTAGATGGCGAGCTGAATTTGCCGTTGAACGACGGACGGCTCCCGCTCTGCGAAGTAGATCGCAAGGTCATCCGCGTAGATGGAAGAACGGATGGTGGGTGGAAGGCATTTTGAGACTGTGTTCATGACTATGGAAAAGTATAGAACACTGAGGATGCTTCCCTGTGGGACCCCGTCCTCCTGCACGAAGGTGTCTGAGAGAATTGAGCCCACCCAAACTTTAAAGGTTCGGGACGAGAGGAAGCCCCTGATGAAGGTCGGCAGGGCTCCGACAAAACCCAGATTTTGGAGCTGACTGCGGATTATTATATTGTCCGACGGGTGGTGTCGTAGGCCTTCTGTCTCTCAAAAAAAAATGATAGGACGAACTGTCCACTGTCGAAGGCATTTTGTATGTCTCGGCTGAGGAGCAGAAGGGGATCAGTGGTGGAGCGAAATTATCTGAAGACGTACTGGGTAGACGGGAAAGAATCACTATTTTCAAGGAAGAAAGATAGACTTTGCAGGGCACAACATGTTAGGGCGATAGGTCTGCAGTTTGTGGGATCGAGGGAATCTTTGCCGGGTTTTGGGATGGGGATTACGTGGGCCTCCCTCCACCGGGAGGGGAAGATGACCTCTATCCATATGCTGTTATATAGGTCTAGTAGGAAAATTTGTAAGGTAGGGTGGATGTGCTGGATCATACTGTGATCGTCGAGAGGCCAGTGCCGCCTGTAGTTCACGCATGGTGAATAACCGATTGTAGGTGCTGTCTAAGGACGGTGAAGAGGAGCTATTGTTAGGGGCGGATACGAGGGAATTCTGCACGGAGGAAGAAACCGCGGCGAAGGGGCGAAGGTAGAAACTAGGTGGTTTGCCACCGATTTGGGCTCCTATAGAAGTTCGTTGTTAGTCCGGAGGACCGGGGGCCGGGAGGGGAGATGTCGCTTCTCGACGCCCCGTACCTTCTTTCAGATGGTAGCCGAAGGTGTGGTGGTGGTGACTTCGGACACAAAGGCACGCCAAGAAGCTCGGCGCGCTTTCTTCATTGTACGGCGGGCGATGGCCCTGGCCCGCTGTATCTCCGTGCGATGGATGGGGAGTAGCGTACGGTAGAATCGTCGAGTAGCCTTCTTCTTGGCGCGTATGACTTCCGTGCACTCTGGGGTCCACCAAGGTACCCGTCGGGTGCGGGAGTAGTTGGAGGATCGTGGGATGTTAGTGCACGCAGTCGCTATAACAATTGACTTGAAGTATGCGATGCACTCGTCGGAGGATGGGAAGTGGGCAATCGTAAGGGTTGTAGATGTATCGTCGTGGAAGCGGGACCAGTTAGCTTTGGCAGTAATCCATTTTTCCAGTACCCGAACGGTCTGGTCGGACCAATTTAGCGTGAGTTGAACAGGGAAATGGTTACTTCCATAGTTCTCTTGAAGGACTTGCCATGTGAAATCTAGGAGGGATCGGTCGAAACGAAGGACACGTCTATACTGGATGGAGTGCAGCTGGTGGCATGGTAGAATGTAGGAGAGCCATCATTGCGGTACTCGAAGGAGAGCTTGGTCATGATAGTAATCAGGGTCGGGGCGGGGTCATATAGGTGGAGAGTGTGTCTCCTCACAAGGGGTGGCGACTATTGAAATCGCCTAGTAATAGAAAGGGCCTGGGGAGTTGTACTACCTCCACCAGGTCATCGCGGGAGACTTGAGTGTGGGGAGGGAGGTATATTGAGCAGACGGTGTACTGTCTATCCAGAGAAAATGCCGGGTAGCAATCACCTGTAACGGGGATCGGATAGAGAGATTGTGGAAGGGGACTGCGTGGTGTACGAGAATGGCAGCTCCCCCTTCAACTGCAGGTAGGAGACGGGATGGTGATATAAGAATATACAGTAGAGTAGGGCATGGGCCTGGTCCCCAGGATTAGCCTCTGGAGACAGACACACACCGGACGGGAAGAGGCAATCAAGGAATTAAGACCTTTGTAGTTCGCGAATATTCCTCTGCAGTTCCAGTGTACTATTGTAGTTTCTGGGGGGTCCATTATTCGATGATAAGGGATGGGTAAAGGTGTAGGTGCTAGGGGGTTGGGGTGTGAAGGGAGATCTGGGGTTCGCAAAAGTAAAGGATAGGTCAGGGGCAGGGCAAAGTGAAGGATGGGTCAGGGCATGGCTGGCTATCTGCCGTTCACCAGAGAAGGAATCGGTCGGCCAGTCGCCCTCAGCGGAGATTGCGGGGTCGAGTCGGCCGAGCGAGACCGGAGGCGTGGATCACGGCAGCTAGGGGAACGTCGTGCGCTCAGAGATGAGGAGTTTCTTGGTGAGCTTCTGTGTTCGGGCCAGGAGGGGGCGCTTTATTTTCCATAGTGGCACCTCCCAGCGTGTCTGGGGTCTCACGGCGGAACCTGGGTGGCGATAGGGGGTACCAGAAGGCTCGGGCAGGTGGTAGGGCGGACGCGCTCATGGTGGCTGACAAGGAGGGGGCCGGGGTGTTGAGGGGGCATTTACTCTGGGGGTGGAAGGAGATGAACCAGTGTTTTCGTGGGGAGGTGGAAAAAATGGCACCAGGAGACAAGGGCAGATCCATAAGACGCATAGGGGCGGCCAATCTCCCCTTGGACACACATGTAGTTGCGCCAGTGCCGCATCCACTGGATCCTCGGGGGAAAGGATGTTGTCCAGATTGGATCTCGTCGTGGGAGGCGGGTCATGTAACTCGGCGACTGTGTGGGGTAGATTGGGGGGGACTTCTGCGATGGGGCAATATGGTCCTCGGAGACGAAGTGGGGGAAAAGGGAGAGGCCTGTTGAAAGGCCGGAGAGTCTGGCGACTCGCTCCTGTGTCTTCGCCTCGTTGGCTTACCCCGGGCGTTAGGTTCGGGTGTGTAGAGAGTGCTGGGAGGGCAGGGTTTGAGGTGGACAGGGTCTGGATGTCCTGGTCCCAGATTCCTGGCGAATCTGTAGCAGGTGAGGTGCGTAAAGAGGAGGGATGGTGGGGGGACAGGAAATCGTCGGGTCCAGCGAGAACTCCCTTTGGGATGGGAAGCAGTGGTCGAGGGGGGTTTCATCAGCAGACCATGGCGGCGTGCCGAGTGGACAGAGCCGATGGCACAGGCGTAGGAGACCCCCGGACTCATCTCCCAACTTAGCTTCCGAGAGGCGCGAGACAGGGTGCGAAGGAAGTCCGCTACCTGCAGGCCTCGGACCTCCTTCTCGAACTTGAAGAAAAGGCATTCGCTGGATGAAGAAGGGTGTGCGCCTTCGCAATTGGAGCAGTTGGGTGCGTTGGGGCATTTGTCTGGGTGAGCGATTTCTCCGCAACAAACACACAGTTGGTGCGGTTGTCGGCAAATTGAGCTGACGTGTCCGAACTTGTTGCATTTAAAGAAACGGGTGGGGTCTGGGATGTATGGGTGAACAGTGAACTCGCATGACGTACGGTCTCCCATACCCCATACAATACGGTCGGGAGGGATTAAGGTATTGAAGGTAAGTAGGCGCCGGGTGGGGGAGGTGGTGCCTGAATGTCGGGATGTGAAGCGATGGATCTTAGTGACACCCTGGGGTGCGAGGTCCTCCAGGAACTCGTTCACTGTGATCGATATAGGCGGGTGGTGTAAATAGTGCCCTGACTCTGGTTCAGGCGAGGGTGTGGGGAGACGGAGGGAGAGTAGGGTTTTCGTCTCTGCGGCTGAACATGATTTTATGAGGAGGGAGCCATCCCTCTGTACTCGCACATCATAGCGGCTGGAGTTGCTGCGGGCTCGGATCACCTGAAACGTCCGTTTAGAGTTGGTCGGAAGGGACCCAGAGGTAGGCCGGATCACTAGGAATTGGTGGATACTTGGAAGGGATAGAGAGGCTGTAGAATCGAAGTGGACTGGGATATCCAACGGTCGATAGGATGGACGTGAATGCCGACTTCCCCGTCCGCTGCGGGGCTCTCTCCGTGGGGAGGCGGACCGACGACGGGTGAGGGGGGCATACGGGGAGAACAAGAAGCCGGGTTTTGGAGACAAGTCTTGGGAGGAACTTCACTTGCCCGAAGGCGGCTGAGGCGGGACCCCTGCTCCAGAGAGTGTATGTCCAAGGGCATGTTCAAGGTACAGGCTGGGGTCGGTAACGGAAGAAGAGAGTGCAAGTGTTCCGCTGCCAGAGGAGGGGTGACCTCCTTACGACGTGGTCTTCCAGTGGTAGAGAACTCGGGGGCCTGGTTGCCCACCACCCGAGTTCTAGGACAAGAAGTAATGGTTTCCATATGTTAGTAATGTTGTAGAACACGGACCCAGGAGACGCGAGAATGCCTACCGGTGAGAAAGGGAGGCCAAGCGCAGACTGCACGGGGCGGGGTACCTCGTCCCCAGGGGACACACCGTCAGTTTAAAAAAGGTGCCCCGTGATGCGAAAGTTTTCCCCCAAACGGCAGAAAGACCCCATCCCCCCAATCCCACCGGCCCGAGCACCCAACCATCCAACACAGTGACGCCCTAAGGGCGTCACCTCCGGAGGACAGCACTGGAGACCCGTACTGGGAGCCAAAGACTTTAGTGGCTCTTAGCCCGGTCTCACCAGTAGCCTGTCCGGCAAGGTGGCCACAGGCGGGGGGGGGAGTTCCCAAAGTTATGGAATGGATCTCCAATGACCTTTGATCTCTATTTGTGACCTTGACCTTTGATTAGGCTGACCATACGTACCGTTTTGAACGGGACAGTACCGTTTTTTTTATATTTCCTGGCCGTCCCGTCGTTTTAATAAAAATGTCAATTTTGTCCCGGTTTATGTACTTACTTTTTCATGAATACAGAATATTACATAACCCCCGTCCCTTTTTTGCCATCCCAATGTCCCGTTTTTGTCTCAAGGAAATATGGTCAGCCTACCTTTGATGGAGGAACTTGATTCTTACTCGTGACACATCGCCTTGTCATCATCCACATGTGTGTGACGTTTCATTAATTTCTGCTGAGTGGTTCAAAACATCTAACTCGGACACGAAGGTGCGACGAACGGACAAGTGCAGTTCAGTATGGCCCCTCCAGACCTTTTTGGTCGGGGTCATAATTAATCCTATTTATATATTACATAACCCCAGCTACGAAGTTTATTTGATATAATGTTTAATCCTAATATTTATACTATCAAATCGTAACTACCTCTATATGAAACGCTTTTATATTATAATTAATACGAGAGCCTAGTAAAGCCTAAAGATTAACGTCCAAACTATATAGGAAAAAATAAATAAATATATTATATAAAAAAATTATTGTAAAACTAAATTTTTACCAATAAAGATTGAAAGATTAGAGACAACTGTAATAAAGGACCTTTTCCAGTTTGTGTACCGTTTTTCATATAATTTATTTTTGCTTCTTTTCAGATAAAAAATGAGTGATAATATCAATCTCTTTAGTTAGGCTTATAAGGCTAACTAACGAAAATATCACGACCTAACCTAACCAATCGTTAGGTTAACTGTACGCCCTTGACGATTGGTTAGGTTAGGTCATGATATTTTCGTTAGTTAGCCTTATAAAGCAAAAATAAATTATATGAAAAACGGTACACAAACTGGAAAAGGTCCGTAATAAATATCATGATATACTTTCGGGAAAATCATAGCACCATTATCCGTTTCCAATTGCTATAGAGAATAATATAATGAAAGTATCATATAAATTTTTATAATGGCACAATATAGCATTCAACAGACAGTGGAATTATAAGAAAAAGAAATTGATGGGCAAATTGATTAAAACAGATACTTAACAACCAACCGTCTAATTGGTAATATAAAACAACAAACATATTTTTTTAGCCCATCGATCGTTTTACACTGTACCCTTGATAAGGGAATTGTGCGATTCTGAAACGTAAAAGATTTCTAATAAATAAAGCAATTTGTTTTGTTGCACACATTTTCATTAATGATTTCCATGTATTTGCACTCAAATAAATTAGTGTATCTATTGGGGAGTTACGCTCAAATAATTGTCGAATTTTATTAATTTCTGTATATTAATTTATGCTGAATTTCACCAAGAGTAAAAGATTCTCTAATTTAATGATACGTACGCTTAAGTGTATAATATTTTTGTTCATTCTCTCATAAGACAATAATACCAACAACTTCCAGTTAATTACAGCTGTCCTGAAATTGTTATTATTTAATTTTACTTAAATTTCAATTAGTTGCACTCTTTCTACTGATTCACACTGATTTCTGAATTCCATACAAGGTAGCCGTGGTCGAAATGACTCTAAACACAAAGCTGTATGGCGTGCCGTTTCGAATGAAGAATGGAATTTTAAAATGAGAATGTTTATGATAATGATAATGATAAGATTTATTGGCAGGATATAACTATTTTAACTTGTTTATTTAATTAACGGTTAGTGGAGAACAAAAGCGAGTACATATTTTTCACACTAATTCGTAGAGACAACTAATAAATACATTTAAATCACAATATATATGTTAAAAACAAACACGCCTCACAACAGACTCGGTAACGATACCATTCTACCGTTCAAACAGAGTTGCCAGATACTTTTGAACAAAATTAGCGAGGAACGTATCGAAAAGTCGCAAAAAGTAGCCCAACCCCAATTTCATTATTTTATTATACTATAAAATTTACTTACGGTTTTTATTTAAAATTGTAGTGAATTCAATAGCTCGTCGTCTTCTTTTTCTCCTTCATCATGGCTTGTAAAGGTCTTTTCTGACTTTTCGTAAATGCCAGAATTATATTTAAGCATAGGTGGCGAAGGTTCAAAATTAACACAACAAATGCTTTTTTCTTCAAGCATCATTTTTATACGAAGTACAGAAGCTAAAAGTTCTAAACCCATCCGATTCCTAAGTTTGTTTTTTGTTGATGTAACTCTTGAAAATACTCGTTCCACAGTTGCATTGCTTATTGGCAAGCTGTATAGCTTTAATGCGAATACAGAAATGTCTTTTAAAACAGGCTCTCCTGCAGCATCTTTAATGTTAAAAGCCTGGCTCCAAAATAATGCCCCATCATTTGGAATGCCGGAAGGAAAAACATCCTTCCAATCAATGTAAAGTAGCTTCCTCCATTGACTTTCTAGAGCATTTAATTTTGATTGGTCAGCTAAATCCAAAGGAAGATCGGAAAAGGGAGGACGAGTGTGACTGAGGCATTTATTTGGTGAAATGTTTTCGATTCGTTTTAATATTGCATAATTTGTGGGGATACGTTTGAGAAGTTCCTTACAGGCACATTTCAAAAATTCGTGACATCTTTTAAAGATGACTTTTTGAGATTCTGCTGCGATTTCTTTACATTTATATTTATTTGCCAGCTGAGTTAAAAAGACATGACCAAAGTCAACTTTTTCAATCGGTAGGAAAATAGATGTATATGTCATGTCAACTGCAATATTAACATTTTGTGGATAAATAATTCTTCTTAGCATGGAAAGTGTGAAATCTTCAAGTTCCTTGAGCAACTTACTGTGATCAGCGTGTTCACTTTGAAAAAGTAAATTGATTCTTTCAAAATCTGATAAAATGGGCATTACAAATGTAAAATATAGCTCATTTACTGGATCTGAATACATTTTGTGAAGCTCTCTCGCAACATATTTATCACATGTTGATGAAGCAAGCTGAAAATGGAGTTTTAAAGATTCCCATTGATTAAGAATCCTCTTAATGCAGTTGCTTCTAGCAAGCCATCGGGTTGATGAGAGTGGTATCAACTGTAGTGGATCCTTTCCGTCATTTATGGTCTTGTATATATCCATATACGATTATTTTCTTAGTGCTGAACGATGAAACCAATTATAAGTTTCTCGAGTCATGTAGTCTAGATTTGATGGTAACTCTTCGTAGGCATGCGAACAAACCAAATGTAGTGAATGGCAGATACATTTAACCAATATCAAGTTAGGTATATCTTCTTTCATTAAAGTAAAAAGCGAACGATTTATGCCGCAAAGATTGGAAGCTCCGTCAGTCCCAATTGCAAAGCAGTTTCCTAAATTAACACCAATTTTATTGAAAAACTCTTTTATATGCTGGTACAATGCATCAGCAGTTGTTTCTACGACATGAATAAGGCCTAAAAATTGTGAAGAGATTTTCCTTTCTTTTTCATTGTAATAACGAACACATAAGCATAAATGCTTAGCGCATGAAATGTCTGTTGATTCGTCCAATATTAAAGAAAATGAGCACCGGTTAATTTCAGTTACTTGTTCTTTTAGTAATTCAGGAGAAATTACATTTTTTATTAATGCTGTGCATTTTGTTCTATGCAAACGTAAAGTATCGTGCTTTGAACCTGATGGCACATCACTTTTAAATAATTCACTTAAATGATCTATGGACCTTATAGCGGAATGGCAAGCAACAAATACTGCAAGTTTCAGTTCTAATCTACTTATATTGTTCACTCGTTCAAACGCATGCTTTATGGTGTTTTGGGGCGGGATAAGTTTGCAATTTTCCTTATGTTTTAAAGATTCACAATGCTTTCCTAAGTCTGTTTTATGTGCTCTCAATTCAGTTTTACATAACTTGCAGTAAGCCTTTGTCCCATCTGTCTTTACTTCCTCAAGCCAGTTTTGAAATGAAGAGATTTTAAGCCAACTATTTTGAAAAGTTTTGTTATACTTTTTACACTTAGACATCATGGGCATGCATGACAAAATAAATATAAAAAACTTATAATTTGCTTGAAACTTATACAATCCGCATAAACACAGAGCAAAAAAAAAATCGATTACTGACACATCACTCTCACACGCGACAAACGGCGACATTAAAGCCTAAACGAAATCCGAAAAATATGTTATTAATGTTAATCCATTTATTCCCTTGTTATACATATTAAAACGTGTTTACGCATGGCGGCGATGACGGCGCCATGGTGGCGGGCTCGCGGAACTCGTTCAGAAACGTTTTCAAACGTTATATTGCATCATGGTTAGCGTCAGTTACGTTATTAATTATTATTCTATGAATATTTACGGGAAAAATATCGCATAAATAATTCATTTAAACATTGTATCACTTAATTATGCAATATTTTCCTGTAATCCAAATACGAATTCAAAGAAAGATTTTACTTACATAAGGTCCAAAATCGAAAGAAAATTAAGTCGGAGATCAGTTATTTTGAACTCTATGTCCTAATGCATAAGGTTTAATATTAAATTCAGGTGAAAATAGAATGTTTTCTACATTATATTAGTGGTCTATTATTCATAATTTCGGGGTTTTGCATTGTCGCTTCAAAAAATTACACATTAAGAAAGAAAGGGTTCATCGTATAACAAATATTTGTACACTTACATAAAATTTCTGAAAATAGCCCAATGTCGCGAAGTTGTGGGGGGAAGTAGCACAAAATTCGCAAAATCGCAAAATCATAAATGTTGATAGCACAGGTCCTCAGAAGTAGCCCCATTTGCGAAAAGTCGCCCAATCTGGCAACCCTGCGTTCGAACCAAGGCAGCAGGGCATTTGTCTCCGTTGTAGCTCCAGTCCCAACCTCTCTCTCCAATTCTAAAAGGTTGCTAACTAGTGATTTATGATAATGATAAGTTTTATTGGAAGGATATTATTTTTCAACTAATTATATTTTACATATAGTATGTTAATTTGATAATTTCACACAATTAAATCAGTTTACTACAATCTAATAAACATTATTGAATTTCCTATTGAAAACCATAAACGTACCAAATTTAATATTAAAAACCAACACATAACAGTTACAGCTGAATTTCACTATGAAATTATAATGTGGTAGTTATAACATTCAGAACATAATACTCAGTTGAGAGGGTGAATATTATTAAATTTGTGGCAACTGCTCCGAAACAAAACGTCATCAATCTTCAGATGCTACCAACAAAATCGGGTGGACGGACGAAATAGTAAGTTTTGTGTATTTTTAAAGCTCTAGTTTTAGTTCCGTAATTAACAAGGACTTTCAGAAATTTATTTAAATTTACAAGATGGTGCTTTAAAAACTAAAAATTTAAAACTATTTATGAACAATAGTAACCAGGTAGCAACTTCAATCCATTCATTTGTTTCAAAAACCTTCGTTCACTTTTCACTTTTATTGGTCGGATATCTAAATAAATAAAATAGTCACGAATTCTTTAATATGACTGTATTTATATCCGCTAATACTTTTAATGAATACTAATGTTATTTTTAAATAATGTAGGAATACTCAAGAATTAGTAAATTTTAAAGCACAAGAGAAATTATTTTTCTACAGAGCACCGTAGTGCCAGTGAAGTGGTGTAACTATACAAAATGGTATATGAGAAAATGCTATATATAGAAAATGCTATATAATAGTGCATTCACTATTAATTCTAAAACATTAACATTTAACACAACGTTATGAATTTCATCCGATATAGGGTAAATCTCTAGGAGCGCTCCATTTTTCAATATTAAGCATACTCATAAAACATATACTATTTGAAAGCTCACATTTTTCTGAGTCTAAAAATGTAGTAATCCAAAAGTATCAATAGCAAATAAAAAGTAACTAGGTTTAACTATAAAACCCTATACCGATCAATTTGTGATGCGTGATCTTTACGGGGGCTCCGCCCGCGTACTAGTGCTTGCATAATACCGAAAATTTTCAATACCGGTATTTGGAGGCAATTATGCTAATCCCGGTATTGATACCGGTATTATGAAAAAATAATTTATTTTGATTTATTATGGTGCCACCCTAAACCCCTCCCACAAGTCTGAGGGACTTGCAGTACTCATCATATTTACTATAAATTAATGACCCAACTTCAAATAGATGGCATTCTATTCGAAAAAGTTTATACAGTAAATTACTAAATTGTAATAAATATATTATTTGAATTTTTTTTAGCATATTATTATACAACTACTGGGGTAGATATAAATTATTAGTATCTAAATATTTATTTCTTAGTTTGATTTTGAAAGTATGCTTTGAGGAAACAAAGAGCATCTAGGGATTGTTCAGATAGACTTGATCTCAGTTTCGTCAGAAATAGGCCTGCAGCAGAAAAGGCTCTTTCTGATTCTGCACTTGTAGGTTTAATTGAAAGCAGTGCCTTGTACAGCTTCTCTAAATTCTCACTTCTCTGTAAAGTAACTTCCAAGCTTTTAAATTCATTAGTAACATCAAAATCAATGGAATTTTTTTTAGATGGCACTTTTCCTAGTTTGTCCATTTCTTGCATGTATTCACTCAGTAATGAATCTGCTTCCACTTCAGTCTTATCGGAGGACTAAATTGCCTAAATTTTACAATAGCAATTTTTGTCAATACCGAAAACCTATAATATCGGTATTATTTGTACTTCTTCAATACCGGTATTAATACCGGTATTTCAATACCGGTTTTAACCCCTACCGCGTACCCCGAAACCTAAATTATACAAATGATAATGTAATAACATATTCATGTTAGGTTAGGTTAGCGTAACAATTACCAAAAATATCATCTTACAACACAGACTGAAGATTTATAACTGAGCCAACCTTTATAATGTAGTTAATGACGTCACGCGTCAAACAATTAATTAAATCTAGTTACTTTTTATTTGCTATTGATACTTTTGGATTACTACATTTTTAGATTCAGAAAAATGTGAGCTTTCAAATGGTATATGTTTTATGAGTGTATGTTTAATATTGAAAAATGGAGCGCTCCTAGAGATTATCCCGATATATTTTTGGATGATAACACTTAAATATTTAGATGATAGCATATAAATAAGCCACAAGCCACACTTTAATCAATAATGGGTTTAAAAAAAATTTAAATACAGTCGTGTGTATCTAGCAATCTTTATAATTCTCACACGAGACAACCTGTACCAACCAACCGGACTTTGTTACATTAAAATAAACTGATAAATAAATGTCTATGTGAAATTTAAATTTGTGTGAATGAAAGTGGCGGTAGTGGTTGGATATGCGCCGTCTGATGATAAATGTAAGAATGAGAAAGAAAGCTTCTGCAAAGAAATTGATAGTGTGATCGGAAATGTGCCTGAATGTTACAGAATGTTTGTGATAGGAGACAGGAATGGGAACATTGGTATGGATCCGGAGGATGAGTGTTTGGGAAGGATGGTGTACCAGGAATGAATGATAATGGGTGTGAAAAGAATTATGCAGAAAGAGGTAAGTGACACACGTGAAGTGTGAGGTATGAGTTGGGGTCGGGGTCTCTTTGACCACATGATAGTCCTGTGTAAAGTAAGGTTGTGTAGAGAATGGAAGAGAGTGAATGGGAAAAACGTGAGCCACGAAAGAATTAGAGTGAAAAAGTTAATGGTGAGAGTGGTAGCGGATGAATATAGTAAGTGAAGAAATGATGAACTGAGTGTACAAGTTGCACAACAAATGGATATGAGTGAGATGTGGTATATGAACCAAGAATGTCTGATTAGGAATGCAAGGAGTGTGTGTGGAGTTGCAAAGACATGTGCGAAGAAGAGTGCAACAGCGTGGTGGGATGGCGAGACTGCGTCAGTGGTTGAGAACAAAAGGAAGAAATAGATGTTGTGTGTGCAGGGTAATTGTGATAGAGAAGACAGTCGAAGAAGAAAGAGCGTGCATGAAGAGAGCAAATGAAGTTTGAAAAGGCTCGTACAGCAAAAGAAACGGAGAGTAACTAATGAGTTTGGAAGGAGGATGAATGAAAACTATGCAGAGAATAGAAGTTGTTTTAGAAGGAATCACGGAAGTTTAGGAATGAAATTAAGAAAGTAAGTTTGAAAGTAAGGGGCGAAAATGAAAAAATACTTACAGCGAATGCGGATCTACGGAATGGATGGAAAAAATATTTTGAGGGTCTGATGGGTAGATTCAGATAAAAAATTCAAGTGTGATACACTCTAATCTGCATTCACGATAGCATCTCCCTGCTTTTCAGGAACAATTTCATGCCTGAGAAGACCCTATCCATTATATATGGAAATACTGCACCCAGGTACAATTATAAAGCCTTTACTAGCTTATGCATAGTTAACAACGCATTGATATACATATAAAACATTCTCTCAACTTGTGTTGCTCTTAAGATCAACAATCGTGTGTTCTGGGAGGATGGGCTGACTGAGGACCCTGTGACGGGCGGGAAAACGGTGTACGCATTTCATGAATGTTTCTTCCACGACTGTCCGCACCCTGAATGTGATGGAAGAAAAAATCTCAATGATAGTTCTGCCTGTCTTTTTATGCAGGAAAGAGGCTTCAAGGGCGAGCGTCCGCGGAAATACTCCCCTCCATAGAAGGAGAAGGAGAGAGACAAAATCAGGGTCTAAAGTTTTCGAGATGCCTGTACACGTTTGAAAGAATGGAAGTCATAGAATTTATAATAGATCATTGATAAATAAAAGGAAGAGAGTGGGTGACAGGACAGAACCTTGAGGAACACCAATGTTAATAGCTTTAGGAGAAGAACAGGGGCCATCTACAACTGCAGCTACAGATCGGCCAGAAAGGAAATCAGAAATGAAGGCACAGAAAGATGGATGGAAACCGAAAGAAGGCAGTTTGGAAATTAAAGATTTGTGCCAAACTCTATCAAAAGATTTTGATATGTCTAGCACAATGGCAAAGGTTTCACCGAAACCCCAGAAGGAGGATGGCCAAGAGTCAGAGAGAAATGCAAGAAGATCGCCAGTAGAGCGTTCCTTGCGAAACCTATACTGACGACCTGAAGGAAGATTGTGAGTAGAGAGGTGTTTAAGAAACTTCCTATTAACGATAGATTCAAAAAGTTTAGAAAGGCAAGAAATCAAAGCAATTGGACGATAATTGGAGGGTTGAGAGTGGTTACCCTTCTTTGGGACAGACTGAATGAAAGCGAACTTCCAGCAGGAAGGAAAAGTAACAGATGAAAGATAAAGACGAAAGAGTTTGCCTCGGTAGGGTGTCAGCACAAAAGCAGCAGGGATACCATCATGACCGTACGCCTTCTTAGAGTTCAGCACAGATAGGACAGAGAGAAGTGCGTCAGCAGACTTCAGAAGGCAATAAGATGATATTCATTCTTGTTTGTTTTTTTGTGTAACGATTTTGTTTCTTCGTTTAGTGTCTGTAATTGTTTAACATTTTGGTTTTATGTGATTTCCCCATCCAAACATATATATATATATATATATATATATATATATATATATATATATATGGTTGCAAGGTAAGGTAAGGTGAATATATATATATATATATACACACACCTTACCTTACCTTACAACCTTACAAAGGTTCCGCGCGATGATTCCTCATTTCGCGAAGGTCAAGCTTGTCGCCCCTCCTCTCGAGTTGGCCTGGTGAAGTAGTGAGTTGGTTTCTTGTGCTCTCCACCTCACATAGCCAGGTACACCTGGCTCATCGGGGATTGTTCTGAGCCAGGCGTCTAGTCTTCTTTTGAAGATGTCCACTGCAACTCTCTTTGTGTTTCTTAGGTCTTTGGGCAGCTGATTAAACAGTTTTGGTCCTCTCACCACAAAACTATTTTCTTTCAGGGTTAAGGATGTGCCCTGTCTTGCCTTCAAGACGTGAATATAGGTCTAGTTCGCGTAACCTTTCCCAGTAATTTAGTTCTTTGCACCCGTTGATCTTGGCTGTGAAGCTTCTCTGGATCCCTTCCAGCTGTCTAATGTCTTCTTTTTTATATGGGGATGTTAGGACCGAGCAGTACTCCAGTTTGGGTATGATCAGGGTTTTCAGTAGAGGAATCATTACATTCCTATCCCTTCGTTTAAAGGTTCTCAATATCTGTCCCGTTATTCTCTTTGCTCTGTTTACTGCTATCTTATTTTGTGTTTCAAATTTCGCATCATCTGTCATTACAACCCCTAAATCTTTTGCTCTGAAATTTCTCTGAATTTCCTGTCCATTTGGGGTATAACATTCCATGGATTTTAGGTCTTTTCTTTTTCCGTACCGTAACAGCTGAAATTTCTCAGTGTTAAACTTCATATTGTTGTCTTCTGTCCACTTGTAGATTCTGTTTATGTCGGTTTGTAGAGATCCTATATCTTCTGGGTTTCTTATTTTTCTATTGATCTTTGTGTCATCCGCAAAGAATGTTACTGTGCTGTCTCTGGTAACGTCCTCATCTATGTCAGTTAGCATGATTATGAAGAGTAGTGGAGCTAATACCGTTCGTTGTGGTACTGAGCTGAGGACCTCTGATTCTGATGAAGATACTCCCTGTACTGTAACGACTTGCCGCCGCTCACTAAAGAAATTATATATCCATTTCCCTACTTTTCCTGTTATTCCCATATATTTCAGTTTATGTATTATGATTCCATGGTCACACTTGTCGAACGCTTTAGCAAAGTCTGTGTATAGTACATCAGAGTTTTTATTACTTTCAAGTACATCAATAATGTTGCCGTAGTGTTCCATTAGTTGTGATAGGCATGATCTGCCTGACCGAAACCCGTATTGGTTATGATTGAATTTTTTCCGAGTTTCCAGAAAGTCATAGAGTTTCTGTCTAACTATTCTTTCAAATATTTTAGTGAGATAAGATGTAAGCGATACTGGCCTATAGTTTTTGGCCTCGGATCGATCTCCTCCTTTATATATTGGGACTATGCTCGCGCTCTTCAGGATGCCCGGTATTTCTCCTGTGTCTAGTGATCGTCTCCTTATCCAGTATAGGGACTCAGCGATTGCATTCTTGCAGTTTTTGATCAGTGTGGCATTCCACTTATCCGGTCCTGCCGCTGAGTGTGTTTTTAGTTTCCCTATAGCTTGTGTAATATTATCTGTCGTAAAGTCGAAGTCCGTTATACTTTCCCCTTGTAGTTCTTCTTCAGAGAACGCGTTTCTATCGCATATAAGTTTGTCAGTTTTTGGGATACTGAAAGATGATTCGTACTGAGCTCTTAATATTTCAGCTACTTCTATTAGATCATCAGATAAAGCACTGTTCTCGTTTTTTAAAGGTCCGATAGTCGCATGGTTTTTCGACTTTCTTTTTGCGAAGTTATAGAAATACTTTGAGTTAGCCTTTATCGCTTCTATACCGTCGTCGTCTTCTTTTTCTGTATGCTTCTCGATTAGTTCCTGTATGACGTCATCGATACTTTGCAGTTTATCATTTAATATTTTTCTGATGTTATCTTTACAATTACTTAGTTTTGCAGTCACTCTTTTTCTCTTTCGAAACAATGCCCTCTTTTGTCTCTCGAACCTGCTTCTCTTTCCTCTTTGTTGTATTTTTGGGACATGTTTTTCATCTATTATTTCCATGCTGGATGTTACATCTTCCCAGTTTATAGCTTTGGAGTGAAAATTAAAAATTTCGAATTTGCTTCTTTCTGTTGTGCGTGTTCTTTCCTTTCCTGTTGCCTTTAATTAGTTGTCATTTCAATGATGTTGTGTCCGATATCATAGTTGGGGATATTTCTACATTATCAATTAGATTACTGTTGTTTGTGAATACCAAATCTAGGCAGTTGTTTTTTCTTGTGTTTTGTTATTTCTTGCATTAACATAAATTCATCAGCTAGAGCTAGTAGCATTTTTACCTGCTCCTGGTCTTCTCGCATGCCCCCCTTGTCCTGGTGTATACATATATTTTTTCCTATCCTTTTATATTTCATGAATGGGAAATTAAAATCACCACAGAGAAAAATATTTTAGGTTGGAGACTGTAGATCTTTTACCCAGTTTCTTACCTCTGTAATGGAATCTGAAAATTTTGAGGTTGGCGTGTTTGGGGGACTGTACATTACAATTAGACCATATTTAATTTTTCAACTTTTGCTGCTACATATTTTACGTAGCCTTTTGAGGTACTTATAGTCATTTCCAAAGGTGGGCAGGACCGAGTTCCAAAAGGACCGAACTCCAGGAACTCGGTCTTTTTTAAGGACCGTGAGCGGGAAAGTCGGTCCTTTTCTCAGTGAGGACCGAAATGAGGAGCGACGGTCCATTTTTAAGCAATTCCGGACGGTCCGGTCCGGACGGTCTTTTTTAGTGATTTTAGTGTGTTTAGTGATTATTTGAAGTTCTAAAGAAGATGGATCGTTTCCTCCAGAAGACTCAGAAAGAGACTGAGACTGAACTGAAACTTGTTTCAACACCTGGAGGAGACGAAGAATCTACTGATGTTAGTGCTTCAACTTCAAGTCAAGCAACTGGAGTTTAACACGCCTATCCCATCCAGTGCCGCCATGGAGAGGCTCTTCTCTTTGGGGAAGGACGTCCTCAAGCCGAAAAGGTCAGGGCTCAGTGACAGCCATTTTGAAATGCTAGTCTTCATGAAGGGAAACTCAAGCATTTAACTTAATAACTTTTTTTCATCATTTATGTATTGTATTAATTATAATTTACGTTAATAAAATTAAAGATTTCCGGTGTCTTTAATTTCATTTTTCATTTTAATCAAATTTTTCACTTATATTATATATAAGGACCGAGGACCGAGTCGTTCCTAGTCCTATCTTCAGAAAGGACCGTGACCGGGACCGTCGGTCCAGTTTGAGGCAAGGACCGGGACAGTCGGTCCTTTTTGAGGCCCGGGTGCCCACCTTTGGTCATTTCTGCCATATGCCATTCGCGTGTGTAAATAGCACATTCTCCTTTACGTCTCACTGTTCTGTCGGCTCGGAGTATATTATAGTTGTCAATTTGTATTTCTTTTTTTTTCAATACAGGACTCACAATTTTCACAGTTCGCCTGGCAGTCCTTTAGATGAGTTTTCGTGAGGCATGCAGAGTCTCAGAGAAGAAATGGAAGAGGCTGTTAATAAAATGAAGAATGGAAAGTCAACGGGAGTGGATGAGTTTCCGATTGAACTTATAAAGGAGGGAGGCGAAGCCATGAAAGAAAAAATTCGAAACCTGTTGAATAAATATTGAGAAGGCCAAGTCCCAGGTGATTGGGGAAAAACAATCATCGTTCCAATATATAAAGGAAAGGGTGACTCAGGTAGATGTGAGAATTATAGGGGAATATCGCTTATTAATCATATAACAAAACTTTGCGAAAGAATAATAGAAAAAAGAGCAGGGGAAATAATTGAAGCAAGGTTGGAGAGAACAGCATGGTTATCGAAAGATAGAAGAACGGTAGATCTTATTTTTGGCCTCAGTTCTGTTATAGAAAAGGCATGGAATTTAATACTAACATCTATGTAATATTCATAGATCTTAAAAAAGTATTCGATACAGTGCCGAGAGGAAGAATGTGAAGATGTTTGGAGGAGATTTATGGGGTAAGGGGACACTTTTTAGGGCTTTGAAAAGTTTGTATCAAGTTAGCGCATGCAAAGTAAGGACTGGACACAAAAATGATGAGTGGTTTGAAGTTAGAACAGGGGTGAAGCAGGGCAGTGTTACATCACCACTCCTGTTTATAGCCTACATGGAAACACAGTCATTGCAAGTTGCAAGCGACGTCATGAAATGAATAATAATAATGGAATAATGGCATATGCGGATGACATAGCATTTTGGACGACAGAGAGAGAGATATAGAACAAGCTTTAATTGATTGGAATGAATGTTTGAAGGAGGGGGTATGGAAATGAATGTAGAAAAGACAGAAATATTAAGTGTATGTCGAAGAGAAGGAGAATTTGGAGTTCAAATAGGAGATAAGGAAATAAGAAATGTTGAAAAATTTAAATATTTAGGGAGTATGTTCACTAAAGAAAGTAGTAATATGCAAGAAATAACTGAAAGAATTGCAAAGTTTAGTAAAAATGTCGGAATGTTATACCCGCTACTGAGAGATGAACATATGCCCCTTGGGACTAAGAAAATAATCTTCGAAACAGTTTTAACACCAATACTGATTTACGGGTCGGAACACTGGAAAATGCGCACGGCGGATCGAAATAAAATTCAGGCGGCAGAAATGAGACCGCTGAGGACTATTCTGAGAAAGACGCGAAGAGATGTGGGAGTAACGCCGATTTTGAGAAAAATCGACGCTGCCAAATTGAGATGGTTGGGCCACTTGGAGAGAATGGAGGAGGGGAGAACTGCGAGGAGGTGCTTGGAGTGGAGACCAGGGAATGGCAGAAGACAGCGGGGGAGACCGAGAAGGAGATGGAGGGACGAAGTAGAGGAGAGCTTGCGAAGATACGACCTGCCGAGCATGCAAGAGCTCGGGGAAACGGGAGTGCTGCTGGACAGGGCGGAGTGGCGAGGGAGGCTGGCTCCACTGACAGGCTAAGTAGCCTACTTGGGAGTTGAAGTAAGAAGTAAGTAAGTAATAATAATGATAATAATAATAATAATAATAAAATCGGGGGAGAATGTCTCAAACTCCCAGGCACATTGAGAAATCTCACGGATTTTCATACTTCATGGTTGACGTCTCTGATTTTTATTGAAACTACAGATTTCTACAGATATTTTGACATCAATCTTCAGATTTTCATTATTTTTGGATGGCAACCTTGGCCCGCCTAAGAAGGAATTTAGTCAAGTTGAGTGAAGAGAGTCAGACAGAGTCGTCGGAAGCACTTTGTCCATCTTAAGATGGTTTACTCTCCATGTTAATTTGTTTCAATTTCTTTATTGGAGCCCGTGGGAAGCAGGGCCTATATTTAAGAGAAACTAATAACCGCAAATTCAATTCACTTTCTACTTGGGGCAACGAGATAGAATCTTCTATCCGCGTCCCAAGGCTTTTATTTATGTTACGCGCGAGGCTATATCGTTTTTGATATTTGGTCAAGGATAAACCTTGTCTAGCGAATTGTATAATGTAAGTGTAAAGTTAATCCAGTTTGTGAACATAAGATTAAAAGTATAAAAATTTTGGTGATTCATAATAAAACTAAATTTGTATTAATGGTCTAAAGTTAAATTCTGAAGTCAGTATAAACGATATATACAATATTAGTTTACTTAGTTGTGGTCCAGTGCAAAAACTAGAAAAATAACGTTACCGTTCATTAGTGTTACGTATGCGAATTTTGTGTCGTTAAGCACCAACCCACGAATGAGTCAATGGTCGGTTTAGAGAAACACATCCGAGAAAACTCCGAACCCTACAGAAGTAGCAAAAATATCGCGCCTGGAGGGTCGATTTTTTGCTAGTCAGAATAATTTCTAAAGAGTAGCAGTAATCTGAAAAAGGTACGGTAAGACAAAATGTAAGAAGATAATAGCAAAAAAGTTTAATTACTGCACTATTTAATACGACGATAAATGTACGCTATATAGATATCTATAACACACACACACACACACACACACACACATATGTGCCATATATATATATATATATAGGGTGAGTCAAAAGTCCAGAAACATAGGAAGGATAGGAAACTTTTATTGCAAAAAGACATGTGTTACAATTAATGTTATAAATATGCTCTATATGTACTCCTTTCACTTCCAGACATTTCTGGACTCTGTTTCCCCACTCGACCTGGACTCTTTCCAGAACATCGTGCTGGATGTAAAAAAAATGTAACATTAATCCTATGTGTCCGAACTTGTGACTCACCCTGTATATACCGGGTGTCCGAGAATTATCTGTACAATTTTTGGCTGTTATTAAAAGTCGACCATGAAGTGTAGAAATTCCAATGTTGTCCCATTTTACAGAGAATGTATATATATATATATATATATATTATATATATATATATAATTATATATATATATGTATATATATATATATATATATATATACGTGTACAGGGTGGGCCGTAAGTTTCCATACATAGGAAAAATAAACATTTTTTTATGGACAACCATTTTTATTTATATAATATGCTCTACATGGTTGCCATTGTTTTGAAAACACATTTCAATACGTGTTCCCCACTGTTGATGAACACGCATTAGCACAGTTGACGTTATGCTTGTAATGGCGTTGGTGATACGTTCCTTTAGATGATTTATGTCTCGTATCTTTTCCTGATACACTATGGCCTTCAAGTGCCCCAAAGATAGAAATCAAGGGGGGTGAGATCTGGGATCTGGGAGGCCACTCCACAGGACACGCCGACCAATCTAAGCATCCGGAAACTGCTGATCCAAATACCGACGCACGTGAAGACCATAATGAGGTGGAGCTCCATCTTGCTGGAAGTAAACTGGGAAGTTACCTTCCTCGTTTAGCAGGGATGGGAAAATCTCTTCTTGCAACATGTTAAGATACCTTTCGGCATTAAGATTTCCACTGACAAAAATTGGTCCAATAATTCTGTCACCCCATATCCCGGCCCACACCATCACTTTACCGGCACCTTGCATCTTCGTCGGACTCAGCCAGTTAGGGTTAGCATTACTCCATAACGTATGTTTTGCCGATTAACCTCTCCATTGACGTAAAAATTTGCTTCATCAGTAAACAAGATCTTACGTCAAACGCATATTCTTAGGGTATCTGAAACATAAAAACAAACGTTTAATTTTTCCTATGTATGGAAACTTACGGCCCACCCTGTACTATATATATATTATATATATATATATATATATATATATATATATATATATATATATATATAAATAAATAAAGTCTGTTGTGTGTCGTGTAATAAATAAATACATGATTATAGTGTGGGTTTACATATGGTAACTTTTGAAATAATGAATATTCGTACGTTATTCTTTCATTAATCTACAAGACCTCCTTCAACCATACCATCAAACAGAGCGAGAAATCGCTTCTAAAAATAGGATTTGTGTCCATCATTTTCTTCATTATATCAGCAAACTTCTTCATGAAGTCCTCCATTTCGTCATCCTTCACGTTAGAGAAGTCAAGAACGTCTTCATTCTCTAAAATTATAAATGGAATAATCATCAATCCAGTGAGGACTCCGAATAACATCTTGTCCTGAACTTCTTTCCTTAACTCGTCTTCAGTAAAAGGCATTTCCATATTGGCAGCATTCATTACTTCTTCGAATTCCTTGTAGTATATAGAGAGGAATTGGTCGTAGTACTTTTTCCTCACATCTCCGGTAAGACTTGGGAAGAAAAAGTAGTTTAGATCAAGACCGAGAGAAGCGAATCTGCACGCCTGGAGGTCTAGAAGCGCAACGTCAATTGGGTCTCCTTTTTCATCGTATCTGAAAGCACAAGAAAATTCAAATAAAATAATTTAGTTGAGATCGAGTAAAGTAAACATTTCTCTTATAAAATATATTTCTTACTATTAAATCTTTATTGCGCATGCGTATATAAAATTTAACAGTAATAAATTTATGCT
The DNA here is from genome assembly GCA_023014485.1 of Bathynomus jamesi. NCBI lineage: Eukaryota > Metazoa > Arthropoda > Malacostraca > Isopoda > Cirolanidae > Bathynomus > Bathynomus jamesi. The sequence goes on along the minus strand of JAJOZX010003786.1, from coordinate 41,773 downwards.
CAATATAGATCATTTTAACTTATAATTCTGTTTCTATAAATTTCAAAAAGGAATAAAAACAAACGTATAAATTTGAACATTATTTACCTAAACAGCACATTATTATCCAACAATCTCCGTGGCATATGACTCTCATATTCTCTGGTGAATTTATTATTAATTGAGCATAAGAATCCATTGCTATGTTCTTAAAATTTTTCAACCACTCAGAATGCCTAACGTACTCTTCAAGTTGACCAAGCAACGTTATTGCAGTATTGATTGCTATTTTTAATCGATGCATCAAACAGGGCTCTGATCTCTGAGCCATGGGATAACCATTTGTCATACATGAAAGGATAAAGGTCTAAAACGCTTTCCTTTTGTAAACTCTTTTTGAAAATGAAAGAAGATGCGTGTAGCTTCGCAAGTTCTTTTACCACTAGTGTGGAATGATCAAATCCCATCCCAACCCTTCTGTCAAACATCTTGTATCCTTTTTGTCGGAGGTCTCTGGAAAGTAAAATTTCCTCTTTTTCTTTGAAACTATGGTAGACGCAATCTGGAAAAGTAATCTGGGGATAACTAATATCTTTGAGAATTTTATTTAATTTCACTGCTACTTCCGTTAAGAAAATTCCCTCTCTTTCGAATAATTCCTTCATCAGCCTATCCATCGCAGCAAACTGATGCAGTGGATTTAACTTTGCAACATAGTAGGTTTTCTTTTCTTCGCCATTCAAAGCCCCTTTGCACGAAACGCCAGTTACCATGCTCATATAATTGTCTCCCCTTTTCGTGAAATCTTTAATTTCAAAATCAGTCAAGTTCCATTCGAGTCCTAAGTCTTCCTTGAAGGCAGCTTCCAATATTTCCTTAGTGAGAAGCTCGTGAGGATCTTTCTTTATCACAATTTCTGCCACTAAAAAAAATACAGCACATTAAAACTAACCGTAAACTCCCTTCAAAATTTTCAAGTGTTTATGATATTTTTAAGAACAACAAACTTAAGTGAAAATGATTACCGTATTTAGTATAATATATTTATTTATTTATATTAATAAATTATTATTATTATTTATATTAATATATTTATTTATTTATATTAATAAATTATTATTATTTTATTTATATTAATATATTTATTTATTTATATTAATAAATTATTATTATTTTATTTATATTAATATATTTATTTATTTAGTGTAATTTAGTTATTATATATTTATTATTATTATATTATTAACTCCGCCTGGGAGTGGGCAAGCCAGCCCAAGTCTCAGCCGGTCCCAAGCCCGGAGAAAGGAGGAGGGTTGGCGGCAGGAAGGGCATCCGGCCGTAAAACTTTTGCCAAAACCTTATGAATGCAGATCCATTATAACAAGAGGAACAACAAAAGTAACGGAAATCTCCAAGAAGGCACAGGAAAAGATATTGAGATGGTATGGGCATTGGGCATTAGGGTGGATCGATTTTACATTTTTTTCGATTTCCATATTCTAATAGAGACAAAAACTTACGCATGCATGAGAAAATAGCCTCTGCAAAATCGTAGCTTAATAGGTAATCATCTTCTGCCCCCGGCAGAGCGATGAAAATCATATTTTAGTAGTCAAAAACGTATTTTTCTTATAATTTTAAAAATATTTCAATATGCATCAAAATTATTCTAATAACTATAAAGTCGATGAAAAGACCTCATATGATCGTTTTTCCAAGCGCGTTGTCCTACGTTAATATCTTTTGCCCCCGGCAACAACGTCAAATATTGAAAAAATAGGTAATTTATATACATATTTTCAGATCGGCTCTTTGTCTTAAATAATGCATTTATATATTTCCATAGCATTTATATCGTTGCTTAGGCATGAAATAACACACGCAAAATTTTATGACTCTAGGCTAGGGTTTAAAGGTCATCTCTGGTGAGTGCTGCCAGCAGCAGCTGCCACTGACGCGCCAGTACGCACTGCGTACTGGCGTATGATTGAAATGAAACTACAAAGGCCAGTTCAGTGGATCATATGCCTATTACACGGTAATGAATTATCACTGCGACACCTCATTCAAGACATGGACGGCAAAACAACTGGGCCAATGAGCTTTACTGGACCAGTTGGAAAACAACTGAACGACTGCGAAAAACTTCCAATTACAGAATTCGATGCCATTCCATCTCCCGACATTGACATAGATGATGCCGAGTTGAGCACTGACCAAAAATATTTGTTAGGCATCTACAGAGCAGTGTCGAGCGGTGGCTGCTCTTCAGCTCTCGCGGCTCGAAATCCAGGTAAGATGGCGCATTCCAGGTGGCTGACAACAGCAAATAGATTTCTGCGCCTCTATGTTTCAACCAGTGAACCCTCCAGCACCTTAAACGAAATTGTGCGATTCATTATGACAGTTTACGCACCAATTTGGTTTAAGATAAAGAAAAACTCCAGTTTCACTGAGGGGCGCAAAACATTTTTTCGAAATGATGCGTCTCTCTCAACCATGCCTCAAAGATCTAAGACAATCGCCAACAAAGTCCTCCGTAGAAATTCTTTCTTTGCTCACCCAGAAAATATTTTGATCTCCATGCTACATGCCGATGAGCAACACATAAGAGAATTGGGATGGAGAAGAATATTAAAAGCACGATCAAAACAATCACCAGCGGGGGAAATTCGAGCCTTCGCCATGCCTGAGCTGCTCTACGATAGTCAAAACTATTACGAAATGATCAACTGGCAAACGGCTGAGGTGACCAAACCACCCGTTACAAAAACAATACCTGATACCCGAATAAAAGAGTTTGTTGAGACGGGAGACCAGCCTGATAGACTGATCCCACTATTCCCTTGTCATATTCAAGCGGTCGGTCAAGAGACTCATCAAATTAGTGCCCGAAGCCCCTGCCAGTGTAAGTGGAATAGATTACACTGGGGAACAAATTTCAGCTTTTTGTCTATTGAATTAGATTTGACAGTTAGTTCTAGGTAATTTGGGTGCGCTGAGCACGAATTTTTACTCGGTTTTGCTCTATCAGGTCCTGATTTTGCTCAACACCCCTCCTCTTTCGTCGTATTCATAAAAAGGTTTTTTTCTCAATACTCGCTAAGTCTTTTTGCAGTTACACATTATGCAACTAGGTTTTTATCTAGGTATTTGTACCTATTGTTATGGTATTGTTGTATTATGTAAATTTTTATATGTAACACCCTAAAAATATTTTTAATTTTGTCATTTTTAACCCATTTTAATATTAGTAAATTAAGCTAAAAATATCATAGAATTCTAAAATTTTCTCGAGCGTTCCTGTTCTCTGTAGAGTATTCTAGAGGGACAACTAAAATATATAAAAGCGACTCGTTTCCAGAGTTAATCAGTCAATTCAATCAGTCAGTCAGTCAGTCAGTCAGTTGAGTTAGTTAATTAAGTTTGGGCATTAACATAATTTTGAATTGGCATATGATTTAGTGAGTAATTTTGTCATCGTGATTTAATATAGTTGATTTAATTAGACGTAATTTATATTGTACCTACTCATCCGTGTTTCTAGTTTAATTTCATAGATTGTAAGTACCTATTTCATAATAAGTACCTATTTAAACTAATTTTTGTGTTTATATTTCAGATTTTCTTAAATTTATATGAATTAAGGGCTTTAAATACCTTTACAATGGCAGAATAATCAAGCAATATGGCATCAAGCACTAGAAAGTTCAATGCAAAAACAACCTGATTCCTTCTGTTATATTGTGGAAATTTTACACTTCCACATCAACGAGCAAATATAACTGACTCGTAAAAAGAGCTACTTAGCTTATTTTGGCATAAAACTGGGGGACCAAGATAAAATCGTGGGCTCCACATAAAGCCTGCACTATAGCATTGAAAGCTGCGACATTGGACGAAGGGTTCGGATTCAAAAATACCTTTTGGAGTTCGATGGTAAGTTTATGATTCATAAAACTACGTAATTTAATCACTAGTATACTGTAACTTACCTAAATGTAATTGTAACTTAGGTACATAAACAAAAATTTACAGAAAATGTTTATAAGAATCTTAAATATTGCTAAGGTTGAAACACATAGAAATGTTAAATGTTTGGGTGATAACTTTTGATAAAATTAAAAACAAGTCTCTCGTCGCTTTTGTTAACGCTTTACAATTTTTTTTCCATATCAGGTGTGGCGAGAGCTTACTACCACGAGACCGATTGCTACCTTTGGCTTTGTCAGACTTCGGGCTCACTAAGAAAAATAAACATGTATCGAGTACCCAAATTTCGACACCGCGATACGACCTGTGCTACATTCAAATGAGATCCCCATTCCAAAATTTAAGGGTCTGCCAACTCAAGAATTAGTTGAAGATGTTCCTGAAAATATTGTTATGCACTTTGAGGAGTCAGACACCGATTTTGACCCAGCGTATTTGAAAGTCAAAACGATCCGCAAAGTTAACCAGGCCGAGTTGAATGATCTTGTAAGGATCTAAATTTGCCAAAAAAGGCTGCGGAAATTTTAGCTTCAAGACTAAAGAGAAAAACTCTTACTTCAACACATACATTTCATTTTACAGAAAAAGAGAAGAAGAACTTGTTAAATATTTTAGAACAGAGGATAGTTTAGTATATTGCTGCGACATAGTTGTTTGTTAAAGAAGATGGGTTGGGAGTCTTACGATGCAAATGATTGGCGCTTGTTTTTAGACAGTTCGAAAAGAAGTCTTAAGTGTGTGTTGTTGCATAATGGCAATCTATACGGCTCGATACCGATTGGGCACTCAACAAAATTAAAAGAAAAGTATGAACATATAGAAAAGGTTTTAAATCTTATCAAATATAGGGAGCACGAGTGGATCATATGTGTTGACTTAAAAATGGTTAATTTTCTGCTAGGACAACAAGGAGGGTATACTAAATATCCCTGCTCCTTGTGCTTATGGGACAGCAGAGCCAAGGAAGAACATTATTTCAAACAAATCTGGCCAGCACGAACATCACTTACTGTCGGAGAAAAAAAACGTAATTAATCCACCTTTAGTGAGCAGAGATAAAATCATATTCCTCCCTATGCATATAAAACTAGGCCTCATTAAACAAATTATGTAAAAAGCTTAGATACGAACGGCGAGTGTTTCAAATACATAACTTCAAAATTTCCAAGTTTAAGTTATGAAAAAATCAAGGCGGGAATTTTCGACGGTCCACAAATAAGAACAATGATTAAAGACAGCAATTTCCTAATGTCATGAATGAACGCGAAAAAAATGGCTGGTGTCTCATTCGTGGACTTGATAGAAAACTTTGTTAGGCAATTATAGGGCAGATAACTACGAAGAAATCGTAAAAAAACTTTTAAGGGACTACAAGAGTTAGGTTGCAATATGAGCATAAAAATGCATTTTTTGAATAGCCATCTTGACCAATTTCCAAAGTAATTTAGGTGATGTAAGTGACGAAAAGGGGAGAGATTCCACCAAAGATATAAAAATTATGGAGGAACGGTACAGGCCGCTGGGATTCCCACATGATGGCTGATTACTGCTGGTGCTTGAAAAGAGACCTGCCATTAACAAGCAAATACGCTAGAAAGTCTTACAAAAGAAAATTTTTGCCACAGTGAAAGCTTCATATCTGTTTGTTTTTTTATTTTAAGTCATCTATCGTTATAATGTAATTTTACTGTAGTTTGAACTGCTTGTATTCATGAAACTTGAAAAAAATTTAACACATGACTTAATTTTTTAGTCCTAATTTGAAAAATCTGGAAAATGGCACATAGGCTGTCGACAAGAATCAGGACCTGATAGAGCCAAACCGAGTTGAAAGTTTCAGCGCACCCAAATTACCTAGAATCAAGTGTCAGATATCATTCAATAAAATACGTGTTGCCCAGTGTTATAGAAGAGAGGGACGGATTCATCCGCTCCCGTCTTCACTCCCGAACAAAAATTCCACGATTTGATTCTAAGAAAGATTACCGTATGTAAATCGACATGCAGCCAAAGGAAGGGTGGTTGGGCTGGATAGAGTGGAACTCGACGTACAGCCACCTCCTCGTGGTGAGTTCTGGGTTGCTAATTTTATAAAATTAGCAAGCGAGGAGCTGTACTTAGTACTTATCGTACTTATAACATCGCATTAACGTAATTATAATCCACATTTAGACTTTTCTCGGGGACAGAAGATATTACTCTAGAGTCATAAAATTTTGCGTGTGTTATTTCATGCCTAAGCAACGATATAAATGCTATGGGAAATATATAAATGCATTATTTAAGACAAAGAGCCGATCTGAAAATATGTATATAAATTACCTATTTTTTCAACATTTGACGTTGTTGCCGGGGCAAAAGATATTAACGTAGGACAACGCGCTTGGAAAAACGATCATATGAGGTCTTTTTCATCGACTTTATAGTTATTAGGAATAATTTTGATGCATATTGAAATATTTTAAAAATTATAAGAAAAATACGTTTTTGACTACTAAAATATGATTTTCATCGCTCTGCCGGGGGCAGAAGATGATTACCTATTAAGCTAAGATTTTGCAGAGACTATTTTCTCATGCATGCGCAAGTTTTTGTCTCTATTAGAATATGGAAATCGAAAAAAATGTAAAATCGATCCACCCTATTGGGCATGTCTAGAGGAGGGAGGAGTATGTGGGACGACGGATGCTGAGGATGGAAATTCCAGACACGAGAAGAAGAGGTAGACCTAAGATGAGGTGGCGGGGTAGACTGAAGAAAGATAGTGATAAGGGACTGGAGGAAGAGGTGGCTCAAGACAGAAGTGAATGAAGAAGAAGGATCTACAACAGCGACCCCACATAGAAGTGGGCTAATAAGGCTGCGGAAGAAGAAGTATAATATATTTATTATATTACTCTGTAAGCTGTATAAACTTCAGATTTGTTAGAATTACATCACATAATACTTGACTCAGATTTTTTAGTTTGAAAAAAGGTGTAGTGTACTCTATAGCAGCGGTTTCTTCTCATTTATCTTCACTTATCTTATCTTATCATTATCAGAGAACAAGAATTTCAGCTTCATTGTAGGAATTGGACTCCATGCAAGATGAATTAATATGACCTTGAATCATTCATCTATGCAGTCTGGCGTCCTTACAAAACAGATTTGGTTGATTGGCTCTTTAGTCATTTAGTTTATCATTTTATTTCCTTTACATCACAATCATACCGATTGATTGGTTTGTTAATCCGTTTAATGTCATTCGGAGCGCACTGAAACAGTAACGCCACCAACATGGAAAATTAAATCCCCTTTTAAAGGGGAAATGGGTCGAGCTCGAGCCAAATGAATTATTTGCAGAGAACTCTTCACTGCACCCGATTCCGATTTCTCAGACTAGTTTGAGACAGTCCTTGGTTCCCCATCGTTTCGTGCTCATGCATACTTGCCAACATTTTGGAAAGCAATAGCGGTAGGATTTGTAAACAATGCCAGAGGGTCCGGGAGCATGCCGCACCCTGGAAATTTTTTTAAAATCTAGCCTTAAATAATGCACACTTGTGCATTTTGAGCAAAAGTAAAATTGGTAAAATCGGTAGGCGGTAGAATAGCCTTCAAATCAGTATCCTACTGCCTAAATCGGTAGGGTTGGCAAGTGTGCTCATGATAAAACTATGTGTACACATACAGGGTGTGCCAAAAAGTTACGATCGGATCGGCTTTGTTCTAACCTTGAATTTAAAGTAGCAAACCTGCAAGTTTGAACCTGTTATCGCACATGATAATAATAATGAGTAAGTAGGACCAGGAACTGTCACAGCGCTCAGGCCAGACTAATGCGACCCATTACTGTAACTCCTGTATTATTACTACGAGCATCTTCAGGATTCGAACCCCTTATAGCTATAGGGAATTAGTGTCGTCTTTTTCGCCACGGACGCTGGCAAATGTACATGATTGAATCCATGCACAAATTTAATGTGTGAAGTTTTCAATTTTTTAAAATCATATTATATAAATAGTAAAATGAATATATTTCACCCGATCGTGACTTTTGAGTCAAACTGTACTTTGTTTTCAGTAGATGAAAGAACGCGTTTAATAATGCTAAATAAGCTTAAATGAGGCTAAATTTTTAATGCGAACGAATAGTTAAAAAATTAACGAATTAATAAATTTAAGAATAACTTTAAATAAATATATGATACAAATTAAAAAGTGAACTTACTTGTTCGTTTATAATACAGAAAAATGGTATGTATAAATATAATATATAATATATATATATATATATACACAGTCTGAACGAGTGACACTGAAAATAAATATGTATTTTCTCGGTTTGTAATAGCACACTGATACAACTAAATCTGTGCAAACGCTCTTTTAAACTAAAGCAAATATTCGTAATGTCACGTTCGAGCGAGGTGTGTTTCGTCACAGTGCTATGATTAAAAGTAAAGACATCCCCCTGTCTTCCCACTCTCGCGATCTGAGCCATATTGGGTCACCAATTTCAACAAATACTGTTGATGAATCACACTCGAGATGATGACTGTCAAATTTCGTTTATTAAAAACTATAGATTCATTGCTATTCTTTTTTTTTTATTATTATCAAAATAGTCTATATCTTATTTGGTTAATTTATCTGTTTCGGTGCTTCGTTTCTATTGTCATTTATTCATACTGACTACTTTCATCGAAGTGAAAGCTAGAGGAAAGTATAGAGGGGTTAAAATGGAATTTAAAAGGAGGGGTTTATAAAGAGCGATTTAATAACTAATTTTTATTTGTTGAACCCTGAAATACAGTTAAGGACTACGATTATAACACGTGTTAAAGAAGGAGACAGTACAATAGTGCTTGGGGCATTCAATATATTTTGCCCCACCCTTTTTTCTTAGCTAAATAATAGGCCATAGGGCTGAAATGTCTTTTGGGCCGTAAGTTTGAACTTTTTGCGCTTCACATAACCGGATTTTTCCAGTTTGAACCTCCCCTCCTTGTATAAAACCGCTTTTAAACGCCCTTCTATAAAACCGATGGTTAACGCAGTTTCGAAAATGGCGTCTGACAGTGATGTGCGTCGTAAACAGAGAGCTGTTATCGAGTTCTTAACGCAGAGAAGGAAACAGTTGGAAATATTCACAAACGTCTACAAAACGTTTACGGAGATGCTGTTGTTGATCGAAGCACAGTTGGACTCTGGTCTAAACGTGTGAGATCATCGGAGAGAGGGAGAGCCAGCCTCGATGATGAGCCACGCAGCGGTCTCCCGCCATCGGCTGTGACATCTCGCACTGTGCAACGTGCTAACACCATCATTCAGTCAAATCGGCGCGTCACATACAAGGAGCTATCACTGGAGTTAGGAATTAGTGAAGGAAGTGTGAATACGATAATTCAGCAACTGGGATACTCAAAAGTGTGTTCACGGTTTGTTCCTCGCCAACTGACTGAAGATCACAAAGCCCAAAGAAAAGAAATTGCTTCTGAGTCGTTCGTTCGATACGAGACAGAAGGGGTTGACTTCCTTTCACAATTTGTGACTGGGGATAAGACTTGGGTTCATCACTTTGAACCTGAAACAAAACGCCAATCCATGGAGTGGCATCACGCAGACTCCCCACGCGAGAAAAAGTTCAAAATGGCTCCCTCTGCAGGAAAGGTTATGGCCACCATCTTCTGGGACATGAAAGGGGTGATTCTGGTGGACATTATGAAGAAAGGACAAATAATCAACTCAGAGGCATATACTGCTACCCTACAGAGACTCCAGAGACGTATAAAGCGAGTTCGACCAGAGACAAAACTGGAAGACATCCTTCTTTTGCACGATAACGCAAGACCACATAACAGTTTGCAAACCACAAAAATGCGCTTGATTGTGTTACCCCACATTCCATACAGCCCGGTTCTGGCACCTTCAGACTTCCATTTATTTGGGCCAATGAAGGATGCTATTCGTGGAAGAAAGTTTCAGAGTGACGATGAGGTTGTTGAGGAGGTTAAGAGGTGGCTCCAGCGGAACCCAGCGGACTTTTACCAGCAAGGGATAAAGGCCCTTGTTTCGAGGTGGAGGAAAGCCGTAGAAAAGGATGAAGAATATGTGGAAAATAAAAACTTGCAAAAAAGGTATGTAACTACTTGTGTACAAAATTCCTGGAACTTGCAAGGAAATTTGGAAAGAAAAAAAAAAAGGAAGGGCAAAATATATTGAGTGGCCCTCGTACATTTGAGAAATATAAAATTTTGCAGAAGCGTGGACTGGTGGCCTTCCTTATAATTAAAGTCTACAAGTAAACGAAGTCCCAACACGTTTCTACAGAGTTTCATACCTTGTGTGGAATGAAGAAAATGAATTTGGTGAAAAATTTAGAAAAGAATGTAGCCATCAAAATTTTTAGCTTCGCATCGGAAGTCATTATAGGTAAAAAAACAATTGTGAGAATTTGTGTTTGAAATTTAAGTGCTTCGTGAGGTTCAAATAATATCTATGAAGCTACATTTAAAATTTAAGTGATTCGTGAGCTAATTGTAAATATTAAACTCTAATTCGCTTAAAATTTACCTAAAATAATTTTCACTACATTTTATTGCTTGACAATTATGTGAAAATTTTTTTTTTTTTTTTTTTTTGAAATGTTGTAAAAACTTAATCCAGACGAAGAATCTTGGGGATTGAACAGGGCAAGACAAAGGAAACCATCGCTTGGAAGAACCACAGTAAATATATATTGCCCAAAGTATAATATCAGCCTTTGGCAGGAACTAGCAAAATTATACCGCCCGCAGGGGGGATCTTTTTGCTAGTCAGAATAATTTCAAAATAGCAGTACTAATCTGGAAAAAGTAGGCCAAAATATAAGATAATAGCAAAACAGTTTAATTACTGCACTATTCCAATACGGTGATAAATGTACGCTATATAGATAGCTATCACACACACACACACACACACACACACACACATATATATATATATATATATATATACACACACAGGGTGTTTTAAAACCGGTCTGCCATACTTTGGGGGGTGATTTGGGGGGTGATATCAAGTAAAAAAGTTAATACAACATAGGTGCTATTTCCAACCGTTGCGGAGCTACTGACGTTTTAAGATGGGCAAACAACACAACCCTACTTGTGTGTAATTCGATAGATGGTATCACTGGTGGTAGTTTCAGTTAACGAAGTTAGCACTACTAATCCTCAGTTTTTTCTTTCAGTTGGTTCTGATCTGTGTTACGAGACACTGTGTTGCGCTAAGGTGAACAATCAAAATGAATCAACAGTTCACACCCACTGAATACGCTGATATCCATTTCATTTACGGATTCTGTGATGGTAACAGCAGAACAGCAGTTGAGGAATATCGAAGACGCTTTTCGAACCGCCGAATAAAGAATAGGCAAGTGTTTAGTGACACACCAGAGATTAAGGGAAACACGGACAATTGTTCCACGTAACCAAGAACATGTAGCACGACGGCCCGTTGTTGTGGAGGAGCGCATACTGGACCCAGTGCAACGTAGCCCAACTACCAGTGTTCAACGGATTTCTAGACGAATTAGTGATTCCGCATCGCGGGTATAGCGAACCATACTTGATGAGGGTTTGTATCCCTATTATTTGCAACGTGTGCAAGCTCTTCAACCGGATCATTACGATAAACGTGTTCAATTTTGCCAGTGGATGGTTATGCATCACCAAATTCTTAATCACATACTATTTAGTGTTGAAGCACAATTCATTCGGGATGGAATTAATAATAGACGAAATTCCTACTTGTAGTCCTCCGATAATCCCCACGGTATCGTTAAAGGAAACTTTCAACATCGATTCTCGGTGAATGTTTGGTGCGGTGTAATTGGAGATCAGCTGATTGGACCGTTCGTTTTGGAACAACGATTAACTGCTGATATTTTTCTGAACTTCCTGACGAACGAATTGCCGCTTTTGATGGAGGACGTGCCCTTGCAGACAAGACGCAGGATGTTCTTTCAGCACGATGGGACGCCACAACATTTTGGTCGTCATGTTACGGATTACTTGAAATAGCGGTACGGGAATCGTTGGATTGGTCGTGCTGGTCCAATATCGGTGCCCCCGAGTTGTCCAGACCTAACCCCGTTAGATTTCATTTTATGGGACCTTATGAAAGAGATGGCCTATAAGACCAAAGTACAAACGAAAGAGGAACTCCTGCGTCGGATTATGGATGCCGCTGCTTACATACGAGAACACTGCGAAATGATTCAATGGGTAGTGGACTCTTGTTCGGAACGAGCACGGCTGTGCATTGAAAACCAAGGCGGATATTTTAAACATTTATAAGGTGTATCTCATAAAATGTAGCAATAAATACATTAGATTAATACTCTCGTTTATTTTTTCTGTGCGCCTTAAAACGTCAGTAGTTCCGCAACGGTTGAGAATAGCACCGATGTTGTATTAACTTTTTACTCGCTATCACCCCCCAAAGTATGCAGACCGGTTGTGAAACCCACTGTATATATATATATACATATGAAATAGGATCCCTCCTAAGGAGACGTACAGTAGTTTCACATTTAGGATAAAAACGAAGACGTAGAGCAAAAAAGTAATTATATTTGGCTGTAGCCGACGTTTCGGGCAACTCTACCCATTTTCAAGGCCTAATAAATAAAAGCTAAAATTAATGCATGACAAAAATATATGAATGTCAAAAACTAAAATTAATTTAAAGTACAAAATTAAAACTGTTCAAGAATAAAAATTAAAATTACAGAGCATAAAACAGGCATAAGCCGAAAACAAAAGTAAAAATTATAATCAATTGCATATTAGTACAGGAAATATATATATATATATATATATATAATTAAATAATTAAATATACGTCCTTTATGTTCTACGGTGCAAAACGCTAAACTCACACGTAATAGAGTCTACATTCACATCGATATTACTTTGTACTACGTGGTAAAACCGTCCAAGCATCACTTCACCGTTTAACTGATACGGATGCCTATACTCGACATAAATGGATTTCATATCGTTCAATACTATTTTTGTGCTTACTTTACATCCGGTTGGCAAGTTATCTTTAAACGAATACAATCAAAAGCACGCACAAAGAGGTCATCGTTAACCACAACATCATTATTAAATACAAGTTTATAAACAAGCCTTTCCAATAGAGGGTTTTTTCTTACCGTCCCGAGCTTTTCAATCGTGAACTCTTCTTCACTCTGCATAGCGGCAATTCAAATAATCTTCCAAGTCGTAACGACAGCTATTCATTATATAGAGGTACAGCTCTTCAGGGTGAACAGTGTAGGTGAGCTCAGGTCTGTACCGCTCAAGTGCTTTGTACCAAATTTCAGGATATTTCGAAGAATCTAAACCTTTTAAATATGCATCCAGCTTTAGACCATTCTCGCCTTGTTCATTCCTACATTCGATAAATCCGTCGAACAGAGCGGTGTATGCGTATTCAAGAACCGTGTCCAAATAAATCATATCCGTAACACGAACGTCTAATATAGGCTTCAGCTTGCGGAATCCGACGATTTCAAACATTCTGTCGAGGATGAAACGGTTTCGCGTAGGGACAAGAACGTTATTGTGAGAGGCGTTCTTCCACGTCAGTCGTATATCAATGCATGGCTGTTCGTTATTTATACACAACGTGCAGAGAACGGCATATGAGGGGGCTTCACTAATCTGCTCTCTTCTTGTACCTACACCTGCACGTATTTTATAACGGTCCTCTACCCACTTCTCAACTATCACGAAGACTCTATTCATCTCCTCAACACTTAAATAAATAACATTACGTTTGCTTGCTTGCCTGCAAATCGTTTCAAGTACATAGTTAATGGGCAGGTTTCACGCCTGAACACGCGCAATGACTTCGTCACGGAGACATCGTACGAGGCGTTGAGAATGCTTCTCAAAGGAAGTTCTATCGTATTCGCACATCCACTCGGTTCAAGCTCTGAGATGACTATGATCCACAGGTGGGCGGTTCGGCTCGACGGGCGGAGTGAGTCACGCTGATGAAACGTGTCCGGGCTTGTTCGAACTCGTGTGTTTCGTGCGGTACACGGTGGGAGGCTCGCTGGGGGAAGCGCGTCACACTGCTAAAGCGTGTACATGCTTGTTCGAACACTTATGCTCTTGGACAAACAGAATTTTCCACTACATGAAACAATATCGACTTTAATGTTTTATCACTCACCAGACGTTCATTTCCACAAACTAAACATCTTCACAATCCGGCGCACTATTTCAGAGAAACATATGTCCATATTTGTCCTTTTTGTTTAACAAGCGATACTCGTCTCTAAAGTCTGTTAAAAACTCACAGCCCATTAGCCACAACCTCACTACAAACCTCATCATGAAATATATTAATATATTGGTAAAAATACTTGAGATTCTCCATGATGACAAGATTTACATTCTCAACCGTAGGGTACGAGTAGTCGGTATGGTGTAACATGACACAATATCGCTTGTCACATCACTCATCAACAAGACTCACTAACCATAACCGTTGCTTCTCCTCTGCACGTGTTGCTTCTTCCACTTCATGATACATGTAAGCTTTTATAAAGTTTAGTCCTTCAACATAGTTCAATACATCGCTTGTACCACAAAATCCTGCAGTGCTCTCGCCAGAATAGCCGTAGAGTATTTGTACCTCTTGTTCATCAAACTTCGCACGATTCAATGTAGCCTTAAAAGTATCAAAGGAAGGAGGAATAGGGAGCCATTCAGTAACCTTATCTTCACACTATCCATAACCGTTGCTTATCTTCTGAACGTGTTGCTTCTTCTACTTCGCGGTATATGTGAGCCTTTATAAAGGTTAGGCCTATAACATACTTCAATACATCGTCTGTACTACGAAATCCTACAATGCCCTCGCCAGAATACCCGTAGAGTATTTGAACATCTTGGTCCTTCGCATGGCTCAATGTAGCCTTAAAAGTGAACAAGGAGGGGGGAATAGGGAGTTTTTCAGTATGCACCACATCTTGGCACTTTGCCGAATACCACTTCATAAATGTTGAACACGCAATATTAAAGGTAGCCATTACTATTTTTCTTCTACGCGGGAGAATACACGTCTGAGCTCAAGTGTATGCAGAGGTAAACTGAGCACGCAGGGATAGAGGCATGCTCAGGTAGCGGCAGGGCTCACGTTGCCGGTCTTACAGTGGGCGGGCTTTAGCTTTGTACTGTACACACACACGCACACGCACGTACGCAAAGGAGAAAGTGAAACGCTAATTGAAACACGATTTATTTAATAAACGAAATATTCAAGGTATATATATTTACAAATACGTGCAATAAATAAGTTAACAATAGACATATCAAAAATTATGGTATCCAAAGGGCGCGGTATCATAGCACACCCCGCTAATCTTACCTTTGAAAACTGTCAGGATATCTACTTATGGTTACAATTTCTTGTCACTCTTAACGTAAAATTAATCCCATCATGTTTTTAATTATTGTCTGTGTCCATCGTGATTATTTCGGCATATATATATATGGTGGAGATTTAATAATATTTTTCTCGATAATTCAGCACCGCTGTAGGATTTTTAAATTACCAAAACTTTTAAGAATTATCTGCATTTAAATTCGTGGCATTTCTCTTGTTGTAGCTCTTTATTTTTACTTAACCTTATAGGACCGATGCGGAACTCGGTCGTGTTATAGCTACTTTTGATGAAAGGGGAATAAATGATATGGATGCTTCTCCGCACAAACAACCCCGTGATTATCGAGGAACTAATGTAAGTAGTTTTGAGGTTAAGAACAAAATACATTGTATTTTCATTTATTAAATAGCAGAAAACATGTACAAAGCGGAACCAGTGTCCGTTAAATAAGTCTTAATGGCTACAGTTTACAGTTACAAATGTATATACAACTTTACACAATATAGATACACCTTTACACATTACAAGGGGTGCTAACATATGGGAACCTTTTTTTTATCTGTCTGCATACACTTTTATCGTTCATCTCTGTGTCGCACAAATCGAATAATTTAAAAAAAATTATAAAACCCTTTCCACGTGACATGTGCATGAGAAATGAAATGCAATACAACCCGCACGTTGTGGAGTGTATTCGCAAAGTCTGTGACCACGTTCCTGAAACAATCAACTTCTATTAGTGCCTGTGATTCGAGGTACACGAGTACACTTATAGGCGCGTCTATAGGCTTGGCAAATTCCAACCTGACTGAGATATTCCCACTCTGCTGTGGACTTAAATGCGTATTTGCGCCAGCAGACAAGTCAGGCGTAATATCAAATGAATAAATGTTAAATTCTTCGACAAATTCTTTCTGCGTTACACCAAAACCAAGTTCGTCACAGGCGCCTGTATTATGAGCCAGACTACTATATGCTCTCGCGCAGAGCGGGAACACACGTCTGATGAGTAGTCCGTAATCATGGTCCCTCCCAAGCGATGCCATTTACGTATAGAGTAATATTTTTAAGGCCGAAATTCTCGAATTTAAAGGCACTCTTTTTATATTTTCCATTCGTCGAGGCGTGGTCCTGCATTCCAATTAATATCCTTTTAGGTAGGACTCCAAGGGCCACGTTTTCTAGCTTCGAGGCCAACCCGGGGGACCGTGTATAGTTTGATCTGTACCCTGTTAATTGGGTATTTTACTGTGGCGTGTATTAAGTCTTTCTCAATTTCTATTTGTTTCGGGGAACTTAATTTCACTCGGCGTATACGCAAATACGTCTCCATGATGTGTTCACAACGGGTTTCGCGCCTTCTTCTTGATCAGACCCAGATTTATGCAGATCTCAGGAATCGTGCGGGTAAGCTTCAACTTCATATCCACCCCGTTCATAAGCAATTCTCCTGGAATGTGAAGTCTGTATGCAGGCGTCCAAAACATTCATATATTTTTTTTAGAATTTTTAAATTTATCCTTTATTCCATTTCATCTTTAGTGTGGTAATACCCCTCGGCGGTTAAAAAGGTGTCCTTCGCTTCTTTTGAAAAGTTGAGGACATTTTCCAGATAGGCTCGTAGGTGGTAGTACCCCGTTCCTGCCGAGATGTTAACCTGGTTTAAATACACTTCACACTGGCTGAATATGGAGTGTAAAAAGTTGGTTTCAGGGTAGGCAGAGTAACTATCATCGCAGTCCGTTCCATCAGAATGGGCTATACGCAGTTTAGCGTACATGTGCATGCAGCTCGGGTCAAAAAAGTAAGGGCCTGAGCTGGGTATCACGAATTCTATAGGGGCACTGGGTGAACTAATTGTGTTTAATGGGTTAATTGTAATAAAGTCGCTATGCTCAATAGAGACCTGAGGGGGGCATATCAAAGAGGGACAGTTCCGATTTACAGCATTGTGAACTACACGGATGGATGAAACGCGCCATGACGAGTCAGAAATAGTGCCACCTCCCTCGACAAGTATTAGTCAACCTATGATTCGTGAGAGTAGTGTCCTCAGCTTATATCAGTTAAAAAAATGATCAGCCATAGGTTTCATACGCTTAGAGCACTTTTTTTATTTCCTTTTACGTTTAGCGCCACGTGATGGTAACCCTTCTTCCTGGCAGATCTCTTCTTTCCGCCACCACGCATTTTTCTCTTTGCATCTTTGATGATTTCGTCCCGTGTACGTTTTAAATGTTTTTTTAGAGCTTCTTTAGGCTTAGTTCCACCCATTATGTCTTCTGCCGCGTTAAAACCTGTTTGTAACGCCTTCCGCCCTAGGTACCTGGCACCCTCTTCAACAGTGGGACAGCGGTGCGTAGTATGGATGAAAAAATGGATCCAA
Organism: Bathynomus jamesi; assembly: GCA_023014485.1. NCBI lineage: Eukaryota > Metazoa > Arthropoda > Malacostraca > Isopoda > Cirolanidae > Bathynomus > Bathynomus jamesi. Next base: position 23,978 of record JAJOZX010003786.1, on the reverse strand, counting down.
GTCCACTCCCACGCTGGTATCTCACCCCTCGGTAGACTGTGAATGGTCTTCGAGTCATTATAAACGACGAAAGTGTAGTTTCACTGTTAAGCTCCCATCACCGAATGGGAAATTTTTTCCCTCAATCGTTCTTATATATATCGAGATGTTGGTTAATAGATTAGTCGCAACATTCACATAATGGGGCTTGTCATATGTAATGCTCAAACTTTTCCCTCTATGGTTGGGGATGTGTGCAATGCGCAGCAGGCGCGCCTGGGTGTCCCCAACAAATTGGTGCTCTACGATATTGCTGTAAATATAGCACATGTCTGGGGGCGGAGAGCTTTCACCCAATTTCTCCATCTTCATTTGATACATTAAGCTGGACAAGTCATGCTGTGCCTCGTGAAAGGTATCTCTTTGGAGAGCTGCGCTATATCGGCCCTCAGCCACAATTGTGAACAGCTCTTTATCTTTAATATTTCTACTAAGCGTTGACTTTAACTTCAATGTGCATGCAGGCGTGTCTATGTTTACGACTTCAAAAAGTAAATCGTGTCAGGTACGACCTTTCAAGACTCTTGTTTAACCCCGTCACAATGTCCATGGCTGTATCATAATGCCCGATTCCTAGCGATACATTTGTGCTATAGTACCGTTCCTCACCGAACAGGACTGAACGCATAGTATTGTCTAAGGTTATGCCTAATTTTTCGCACTCATCGAATCTTCTAATGATCAGAAATATGATTTGTTCATTTTCAAGAGTTAAAAATTTGGTGGCTAACTGGAGTTCACATAACCCCACCTCATACGAATCACGCTCCAATTCAATGGGCCCGTGGAGTTCTGTCACAAAGTTGGCGAGGGTGTTGTTAGGGTGTACAGACAGGGACGAGGAGGACGGGAGTGTGACGTAGAAATGGTTAGGAGCCATGTTGCATACTATTTAAGCTTCATTATTGCATCAGCTTTTATATAGGTGTTGAAGCTTTCTGGGTACCCTAGCCATTTCACCAGGTACATTTTTCTCTTTCCTGAACCTTTGCTTCCTATAATTTTCTCAATTTTAAACACATTTTTTCCTAAATTAAATGCCACTTTCTGCAACTCCTCGCGGTAAAAGCCTCCTGCGATTTCTTCCCCATTCAAATCTTCAACGTAATACATCATTATCTCACCTTTAGGTCTCATAGCCCTAACTTTAAAAATCTCACGTGTCCATCCTTGCTCAAATCCCTTCGCGAATTTATTTCCCGAACGTGACAGCCTTACATAATCATTGATTTTGAAACGCGCAGAGTGGTGGTGTGGTGTGTTCCATCTCTTCTCACCTCTGGGCGCGTACCTCTTTCTAAAACCTCGTTAGGTGTTGTCCCAATCGTGCGATGGTGTGAGCGGTTGTAGGATGAGGCCAATGATTCAGAATGTCTAGAAATCTGTATGTGTTTTTATGGTACGTTGAACTCTTTCAGCTAAAGAGCCTTATGTATAGAATTGGTAGTGTAATAGCTGATATTAAACTCTGTCAGCATGTTCTGAAAAGCGCGACCTATAAATTCTTTCCCCATATCCGTACAAAAATAGCCAGGAATCCTGTTTCTTTCAACATCAACGTTTTGGTCACTTAGCAACTTTTTCAGGAGATTTATTTTTCAAGGCAATTAGCCACAGATATCTAGAGAATACATCTATAATGAAATGGATGTAGCGGTAACCATCGTTACACTGAATATCTTTGCATGTCTGTTAAATCCGCCTGCCAATAGAATCAGTCGGAGCAGCTGTTGTCTTGGTTGTTTTAAATTTTTTTTCTCACCGGTTTATGAAGTGTATAAGCATCCTATTCCCGCAAAATCTTTCAACATCTTTTTTCCTTACACCGTAAACACTTCTGTACAATCTATTAACGCCACCATAGGAGGCGGGGTTAGAAATGTCATAATAGCGTTTACTTAATATGTTAGCCATTGCGTATTTTAGAGAAATGTGTATAAGGCTGGCCGCTTCTTCTCTTCTTTCCTCCTCTTCAGAGACCTGCTGCTGCTGTTAGGAGCGATGGCGTACTCAGTTGTGACACATGCTAGACTTGATCCAAGTCTTTTAACCTATTCAGATTTCTATCAATGTTTTGGGGACATTATTTGCTTAGTCTTGCTTTAATATGCTTCTAGCCTGTTGGCGAGAGGGTCTGTCCCACTTTCTCACCAGGTCATGACAAATCAACAATATTGGACCTTGTACCGTTGTTCCTTCAACAATAACCTCGCCTGTATCGGTCCACTGTATGATGGGGTCCTCACTGAATAGATTATAAAGACGTAAACCTTTATTCCTTAATGTATGTGGGAGGCTGTTTTTTAGCACATGTTTCGATGTGTTGCGTTCCGTTGCTCTTTGGTTGGTTATCTCTAATGTCGGGGCCAGGTCCTGTGCCGCCATGCTCAGCACTATTCGCGCTGTGCCTAATAACCACGGGGAGCTCTGTAGGATTCTTATAGTCCTCGTACTCATGAAGAAATTTCTGCAAAGCCTCTTGGTACAAGATCCTTTTCTCATCAGGTACTTTTCACTGTTTAATTGGGCTAGCAACTCGCTTCCATTCTTTTAAGCCTACTTTTACGAGGTTCTAGAGCCGTGTCTGGAGTCTTTGAAACTTTGCAATGAAGCATACACCTCGTGCGGAATCACAACCACCTTCTTCATTATATTAATCTAGTAAGTAAAGGACCCAAAACTGAAAATAAGATGGGTAGGAATGATCCTCCTCTTTGTACAATAATGCGCTTTTTCTTACCCACAGTTTGACTTTTATGAGTGAGCGCTCGTATTATGTTCTTGTAACGACATAGCGATCCTTCTGAGAGGGTTTCATTGGCACATTACATTTTATAACATTAAGACAGATTTCACAGATGCATTTAAAAAGTCAGAGTCGATATTTTTAATAACATCTGCTGCAGTGCCGGCAATCGTTGATAGATTTTTATTAATTCACGGTATTTCTTTAGCCTATTTGTCATTTTGGAATATACACCGTTTCAGGCTCGCTTGGAGCAATATTCGTTCTTAGAAACACCCTAAACGTGTTTCGCGGGTGAAGGTCACAAAGCAAATATCCATAACGCTGGTTTGTGGCCTCTTTTATAAACCTCCAAAAACTCCTTACGCTGATTCGAGAACATTTGATTGGCTAATACTCCAATTTGTGACACATCTCTACGTTGCGCGAATAAGACTAGATATTGTGTATTTAGCGACACATCGCGCATGTATCTATTTTTGAAAAATAGACTCTGATTGATGAAGAAGACGCTTATGTTAAGTTGGTGGGAGAATACTGGAAATGTCTCGGCAAACGTTTTATCCATATCCAACATGAGATCGTCAGTTACAATGACTGTATGTTCATTTCCCTTTAACGAATTAACGTCATATACACCTTTGTGGAACAAAATATCATCTTGGTACTCGTTGAACACTGATTCATACGTCGAATAGCACCATATAACTTTATGCACAAATTTGAGAACATCTCTCCCTTTTCTTTAATGATTTTCAGCATAAACACAGTTTTACCATATCCTGCAGGGCCAGATATAATACATGTGGATGGGCTCGTAAACCTGAATTTTTCCACAGAATCCATTTTTAACACGTCACACTCCTAAGTGGGTCATTTACTAAATATTACAAATATTTAAGTGATGACCCTTATATTTCGGATCCCATGTAAAGCTTTAGGTCCCCTCCTTCATACTTAGATGTTGCGGCCAGATATAATACATGTTGCGGCCAGATGTTGCCCTACCATTATATATATATATATATATATATATATAATATTATATATATATATATATATATATATTTATATATATATATATATATATATATTATTTATATATATATATATATATATATATACATAGAGTATATATATACACACAGTATATATATATATATATATATATGAAAATTATTTCACGAAAGTAACACGTGAAAAATATTTATGATGAATAAAACCACGAAGGAAAGGAAACACAAAAAGGTGCTCAAGCGCTTTCGTCTAATGACATCGTCAGGAACACTGAAGTACATAAAAGGTTACGGCCTATATATAGGTTACAGAAAAAAAAATAAATAAATAACACATACACCAAACATATATATATATATACACATACATATCTACACACATACATATATATATATATATATATATATATATGCAATAAACAGAGAAGTAAAAAAAAATTAAAAATTAAAAATTAGAGGATTAACAAAGAGGCATACAGATTTGTAAGGAAAAATATCGATTTTTAGCACAAGATCAAATGAGTTATAAAAATACAAATTTATACTGGAAATCTGCCCGGGTTTTAACACTTTGCCTTTTTAGAGTCAAGTTTCGATATATATAAAAATAAATTGAAGATTGAAAGTTAATAAAGTAGCATACAAGTTTACCAAAGATTTAGCGTCCTACCCTTTTTATCTAAATTTGTTTGAAGGAATTCAAAACAACAGGATCGAGTTGAAAAAGACCTTTGCTTATGTTGAAGTTATTTGAAAGTTGGATAATGGCAGACTCAAGAATATTTCTATTGACAATGTTGCTAGAATGAAATAAAACCGAAGCATTATTCCAATCAATACAGTGGGATAACTCTGACAAATGGACAAAAAGAGCACTGGACAACTGTCCTGTTCTAACGGAATATTGATGCTGTTTTATACGTGTGTGCAAATCCTTTCCCGTCTGACCTATGTAAAAGGAATCACATTGTTTATACCCAATTTTATAGATAATGCCTGAGTTATTGGTAGGGCTATTTTTTACTATGATATTTTTCACAATATTGTTATTTGAAAATACTACATTAATATCCAAAAGTTTAAGTACATTAGCAATGCCTAAAAAGCCCGGGAAAAATGGAAGTACTAAAATATTTTTTGACAAAGTACGAGTGTTATTATTGACACGATAGAAAGTTCGTTTTGCCTTGTTGAGACAAGATTCCATAAACGCAGATGGGTAGCACAGATCACTTCCAATACCGTTGATTTTTTCCAATTCGGCATCGATGTATTCCGGACTGGCGATCCTAAGGGCGCGGAGAAACATTGATGAAAAAATGGCCTTACTTATAAACTCTCCAAATTGCTTGTCAAAGTCTTGTCCCCCATTCTCGGAACTATCTCTGATTCACATGTAAAAAATTCCATGGATCTTACTGAAAAATTGAGTAATGCACGTACTGAAACTAACGATAGATTGATCAGTTTTGACGTTTGTTCATTGTTTACAAAAGTGCCGATTGATGATATGCTTGACTTTCTCTCCCAAGAATTACATAAGTATGACCTGCCACTACCTTCACACATTGTTTTGGAACTTATTAAGCTTTGCATCAAAGACTGTAAATTCAATTTCAATAACGAGTATTATCAACAAGTGTTTGGGATGGCCATGGGCAACCCCTTATCGCCCCTCCTCTCCAATATTTATATGGAGTTTTTCGAAATTACTTACATTCCGAGAATCCTGGGGGTTGGCATCCCTTGGTTGCGGTACGTCGACGATATTTTGTGTATCTGGCCCATGAATCGTGACCTGGATAACTTCCTCCTTCAGTTAAATGATCAAGTCCCCTCCATTAAGTTTACTTTAGAAGTGGAATAAGACAATTCAATTCCATTTTTGGATGTGCGTGTACATAGGGAAAGCCCAAGTTTTAAGTTTAGTATCTATTGGAAAACAACAAACAATTTGTCCTACGTACACTTTTACTCCGGACATGACACCCCCACCAAGAAGGCCATTTTTTCATCAATGTTTTTCCGCGCCCTTAGGATCGCCAGTCCGGAATACATCGATGCCGAATTGGAAAAAATCAACGGTATTGGAAGTGATCTGTGTTACCCATCTGCGTTTATGGAATCTTGTCTCAACAAGGCAAAACGAACTTTCTATCGTGTCAATAATACTGTAACACTCGTACTTTGTCAAAAAATATTTTAGTACTTCCATTTTTCCCGGGCTTTTTAGGCATGCTAATGTACTTAAACTTTTGGATATTAATGTAGTATTTTCATATAACAATATTGTGAAAATATCATAGTAAAAAATAGCCCTACTAATAATTCAGGCATTATCTATAAAATTGGGTGTAAACAATGTGATTCCTTTTACATAGGTCAGACGGGAAAGGATTTGCACACGTATAAAACAGCATCAATATTCCGTTAGAACAGGACAGTTGTCCAGTGCTCTTTTTGTCATTTGTCAGAGTTATCCCACTGTATTGATTGGAATAATGCTTCAGTTTTATTTCATTCTAGCAACATTGTCAATAGAAATATTATTGAGTCTGCCATTATCCAACTTTCAAATAACTTCAACATAAGCAAAGGTCTTTTCAACTCGATCCTGTGTTTTGAATTCCTTCAAAACAAATTTAGATAAAAAGGGTAGGACGCTAAATCTTGGTAACTTGTATGCTACTTATTAACTTTTAATCTTCAATTTATTTTTATATATATCGAAACTTGACTCTAAAAAGGCAAAGTGTTAAAACCCGGGCAGATTTCCAATATAAATTTGTATTTTTATAACTCATTTGATCTTGTGCTAAAAATCGATATTTTTCCTTACAAATCTGTATGCCTCTTTGTTAATCCTCTAATTTTTAATTTTTAATTTTATTTTTACTTCTCCGTTTATTGCATATATATATATATATGTATGTGTGTAGATATGTATATATATATATATATATATATATATATATGTTTGTGTGTATGTATGTTATTTATTTATTTTTTTCTTTCTGTAACCTATATATAGGCCGTAACCTTTTATGTACTTCAGTGTTCTGAGGATGTCATTAGACGAAAGCGCTTGAGCACCTTTTTGTGTTTCCTTTGCTTCGTGGTTTTATTCATCATATATAATATATATATATATATATATATATATATATATATATATATGGTCACAAAAGTAGAGAAATTGCGAGGAAATTCATTTTTTCTCGGAACTGAAAATTATCAAAACTTAATCTAACCTAACTTAAAAGGTCAGACTACTACGTTTATGGTAGAAGTGATTAGGTTAAATTTACTCGTATGAGGTTATATTTAACTGAGTTAAGTTAGGCGTAACTGGGCTAAGTTAGATTAGGCTCAGTATGAGTTTAAATTAGGTTTCGGCGGTTTTCATTTCGGTGATTTTCCGTTTCGACAAAATGGCGGAATTCCTGCAAAAATGTTCATTTGTTCATTCATTTCAACGACTTAATTTTTGTATTTTATCCCCAAAAACATAATATATATATATATATATAATAATAAAAATAATAAAAATAAATAAATAAATAAATAATGATTATTTTGCTTATTTAAAAGAGAGAAATATTAATTATTTTAATAAAAATGTTAATTGTTTACGTGAATATTTATTTTATAAAAATGTTTAATTAAACAAATATTTAAAATTAAACTTTTTATTGTTTGCAAAACATTTTCAGGTTGGAAATTTTACGAGATTGAACCGTCTTGGACCGGATTAAAAAGGACTTAGTAGATCTTATATATATATATATATATATATATATATATCGAAGCATTTCATGATTCTTTATTGTTAGATAGAGTCCAATCTTCTACGTTTTTAAATGTTTTTGACAATACGCAGAATTAGCCAGATTGTGAATAAAAATGCGTTTAGATCGTGGAAACGTTTGTCTTGGCAGAAATGCCCTTCAGTCATTGGTCAGCCATGGGTATAAGAAGGTGATTTTGTGTGTGTTACGGTGTAGTTGTAAATTTAGAATAGTATTACGTTACTCACCCCCACCCCCTCGCATTACCCCGTTTATCTAAAAGTGCTTTGGGTATAAATGAAGTTAGTAAAGTATTAATCGGTTGTATATTAATCCCCACGTCCCTCATGCACGGATCAAATTATAACGGCTTCTCAAACTCGGCCACGTGCTGTCCGTATTTATAAAGCACAGCGAAATGAGAGTAAAGAGAACGATAAATGAAAGATAGAGAGAAGATGAATAGTAAAAGGTCTTAATTACCAGAGCTGGGCACTTGCGTTTTTTTTTGCGGTACTGCGGTACTGCGGTACTACCGCACTACCAACCGGTACCGCATAACGCAGTACCGCAAAGGATCGCTGAAAGTACAGGCTGTACTTTCAGCGATCCTTTGCGGTACTGCGTTATGCGGTACCGGTTTGGTAGTGCGGTAGTACCGCAGTACCGCAGTACCGCAAAAAAAAACGCAAGTGCCCAGCTCTGTTAATTACTACATTTTGTTGGCAAGCAGTGTTCCTTTATATAAATATAAGGGCTTCCCACGTCGCTTTATATTTCGGTCAAAATTGTTGCTATCCGTATTATAGCATAATAAATATTCTGGTTCGATTATTTAAATAGCAAGATGCATTGTGTTATCCCATTTGCAAGCAATTTCGATTCTCATTCCTTAATAATCATTGTAACTGATTTTCAAGATGGCGCCCATCATTTTCAAAATTTCTTCTCATAGCGAGCATTTTCGCGGTCAAAATTTTTTTTCATCTCTTTTCGTTGGAGTCTAGACTTCCAAACCGCTTTGACTCAAAATTTATCTGGGTCGTCTTGTCGACTCCAAAATAATGTGTAGTTAAAATTAGAGTCGGAATTCGAGAGTCGTTTCCTTTTCGCGTTGATTTTTATGCGGCGAGGTTTGAGTGTATGGTGACGCATTTTTAGGTAATAAAAAATGTGTATATATACACTATATGATCAAAAGTATTCGGACACTCCGGAAAATCCGCATTTGTGCAAATATCACCTTCGCCGAAAGGTATGCTAGGAAAAAGCGTGGCGAAACTATAATGCTGAGGTGTTCTGTTAAGTTATCAGTAACTGTTGTGAAGCCATGCCGCGCGGACGTGAACTCTCCGAGTTCCAACGTGGACTCGTCATCGGATGTTATTTAAGTAACGTTTCTATACGAAACATTGCAGCCAAACAGGATATACCAAAGTCGACTGTAGCGGATGTTATCATGAGATGGAAGCACGACGGTGCAACTAACGCGAAAAAACGTTCCGGACGACCACGCAAACTGACGGAACGTGATAGAAGAAGTCTGGTACGACATGTCAAGAAGTCCCGCACGTCCTCTGCCGCTTCCATCGCTGAGGAGGTAGGAAGAGCATCCGGTACCTCCGTTAGTACTGTAACTATCCGCAGAGAGATGCACAGACTCGGTTATTATGGTAGAGCAGCTGTACACAAGCCACTGATTACAAAAGTTAATGCCACGCGTCGTTTGGCCTGGTGTGTCTCCCGTCGTTCCTGGACCGTGGAGGACTGGAAAACTGTTCTTTGGAGCGACGAGTCGCGGTATTCACTCTTCCAGTCTGATGGGCGTGTTTGGGTGTGGCGACAGCCCGTAGAACGGCTTCTTCCTGACTGTGTACGTCCAACGGTGAAGTTCGGTGTTGGGTCCATCATGGTATGGGGTTGTTTTTCCTGGCTAGGGCTCGGCCCGTTGGTTGTTATACCCACTACCATGAACGCTGACGTTTATCTCGACGTTCTGGATCATTCGGCCCTCCCTACACTGTGGCAATACTACGGAGATGGCCATTGTTTGTTTCAACAGGATCGAGCTCCCTGCCATACTGCAAGGCGTGTGCAGGACTGGTTTCGTGAAATAAGGTGGATTTGTTAGACTGGCCTGCTCAGAGCCCCGATCTCAACCCAATCGAGCACATGTGGGACGAACTGGAGCGACGGATACGAAACCGCACACCACGCCTGCTTCACTTGCATCTCTTGCATCAGCTCTGCAAGAGGAATGGCGAGCCATTCCTGCACAGACTTACCGAAAACTGGTGGAAAGTATGCCTCGACGTGTTGACGCTGTAATAAAAGCAAAGGGTGGACCTACTGGTTACTAAATGCCATAATAAAACCATTTTTCCCAAAACCATGCGGTGTCCGAATACTTTTGATCATATATATATATATATATATATATTATATATATATATATATATACAGTACTGGCCAAATTATTAGGAATTTTTTAAAAATTTCATTTTTTGGTATAAAATGTTAAATTAAACCAATTTTAAACGTTGAAAAGTTATTTATTTCTACACAAGAATACATGGTCATTATTTAGCAATAGTTTAGTACTTAGTTTGACCCACCTTAGCTGCCATAATGGCTGCGACACGCTTCGGCATGCCATGAATCAATTTTTTGCATAATTCTTTAGTCGAACGAAGCGTGTTTATTCGTCAGTTTTCGTTTGGTTGTCGTGCGATGCGGGTGTGTTTCTCTTTCTTTTACGTGTCATTGTAACTACCGTTTAATTTAAATAGTGTATTTACCCAATTTCGGCAATTATTTGTTACAGTTTTTAAGTGAATTTGAAATGGGGCGAAAGAATGACTTGAGTCCACGGAAAATTGGGCAAATACAGGTTTTATTAACTTCTACATTTAAACAAAAGGAATCGCTGCCAAACTCCATGTTTCACCACAGTCAGTACTTCGTATTAAGAAAAAATGGTATTTGGAGAAAATGTAGGCCCCAAAAGGGTTGGAAGATGCGGCAGAAAAAGGGTAACGACTCCAAGAACTGATAGACAGATTGCAATTTTGTCTCTTAGAAATAGAAGAGCTACTTGCAAAACATTTCCAGTAGTCTAGCGGCTGATGGCATCAATATTAGTCGTAGAACAGTCAACAGGAGGCTTCTAACTGCCGGCTTCAAAGCCTACCGCCCAAGGAAGAAGCCCAGGCTCACTGAGGCTATGAAGAAGGCACGTTTTGCATGGGCAAAGGAACACATTAACTGGACTAGTGAGGATTGGGAACAGGTAAGAATATATATTAACTGTTTAGTTGGGTATTTAACATTAAATAGAATGTTAATACAGTAAATACAGTATGCATAGAAGTGTATTTACAGTACGTGATAAAACTGCAGTAAAAATATCTGTAAAGCAGCAAGTCATACTGTACTTCGTTTTAGCTGTACTTCTACGCTATGCACTGACTCTTTCACAGGCTTTCTTTGATTGCAGGTGGTGTTCTCCGATGAGTCAACGATTGCCGTGCTTGACGATCGTGTTCAAAGTGTAAGAAGGAGGCCTGGAGAAGAATTTTTTGCCTGAGTGTCTGATGAAAACGGTGAAATTTCCACAAAAGATCATGGTTTGGGAGCAATTTCTGTGCATGGAACTAGTCGTTTGAGCATTGTTGAGGGGAATATGAACCAAGTCAAGTATATAGAAGTACTAAGAGGACGTCTACTGCCTCAATATAGGGAATGGTATGGTAATAGACGTTGGATTTTTCAACAAGACTCAGCCCCATGCCACACGGCAAAGTCGGTTAAAAAATGGTGTCATGAAAATAGTGTTCGGTTGCTCTCCAGACATGAACCCAATCGAAAGTTTATGGTATTTTAAAGGACGTAATCCATGAAACGCCGATAACAACAAACAGCAACTCATAGAGCGACTTATTCAAGTCTGGTTTCACTCTAAACGTATTAAGGAATTATGCCAAAAATTGATTCATGGCATGCCGAAGCGTGTCGCAGCCCTTAAGGCAGCTAAGGGGGGTCAAACTAAGTACTAAACTATTGCTAAATAATGACCATGTATTCTTGTGTAGAAATAAATAACTTTTCAACGTTTAAAATTGGTTTAATTTAACATTTTATACCAAAAATGAAATTTAAAAAAAATTCCTAATAATTTGGCCAATACTGTATATATATAAATATATATATAATTATTTATCCCTTTGACGGGGTGTAAATAATAGATTTACAGGCATCGCTTTGTAGTTTTAGTTCGCTTTAAAATTTTAAGTTATTTAAAGGTTTAAAGTCGAAAAATATTCGTTAAAGACTAATTTATACTGGGTCAAATTTGGCCTGTTTATGTGCTTGCCGTATATAAATTGTGAGACTTCAAATGAGAAATTGTTTTCGTAAATTCTTTTGATAAATTAATTTGTTTTTTTTACTTTTTACATATATATTCATCAATTTTTATATTTTTTATACTTTGTTTATTTTTTCTTTCTTTCATTTTCAAGACAACTCCGAGTGATGTTTTTGTATGGTTTAAATTCGAAAATATTCGTTAAAGACACTAATTTATACTGGCCAAATTTGTACTTTAACTGTAGGTCTAAAGTGGAATGACACGCTTGACCTTCGCCGGATGAACAATTTGGTATGGTCGTCCGGGTTTGTATATTATTATTTTTATTATATATATACTCCTTGTTCGTAGTTCTTATGCTATTATTTTTATTGCATATTCCTTCGCTTGTATAGAATGTATATTTATTTTCAATATATTTCGTGAAATTGGATCCAATAATTTGTCTAAATAAACAGTGATGTGATGGTATTTTATTTAATTCCTTTGGATGTAAATATAAACGTTATTATTATTATTATTTAATTATACTAAATGGCTGGTTAGACCTTCTAAGTCAAATGGCAGATTAAGCCAGCTGACGGATTGTGCCAATCCAATAATTCGTCCTTATGCTATTATTATTTTTTATTGCATATATTCCTTCGCTTGTATAGGAATGTATATTTATTTTCAATATATTTCGTGAAATTGGATCTAATAATTTGTCTAAATAAGCAGATTGATGTGATGGTGTTTTATTTGATTCGTTTGGATGTGTATATAAACGTTATTATTATTATTATTTAATTATACAAATGGCTGGTTAGGCCTTCTAAGTCATCTGGCAGGTTAAGCCAGCTGATGGATTATGCCAATCCAATATTCGTCTAAATAAAGAGTGATGTGTTCGTGTTTTATTTAATTCTTTTGGTTGTGTATATAACGTTTTATTATTAATTATACCAATGGCCGGTTAGGCCTTATAAGTCAACTGACAGATTATGCCAACTGGCGGGTTAAGCCAGAATATATGCTTTAATTAAATAAATAGCGCAAATTGTGACGAAGATAAATATAACTGTATATATATACAGGGCGTCCCAAAAAATGTATACACACTTTAACAGCTGATAGCTCAATTGATGTTTCTTTCTTTCCAAGTTAAACCCATTAGAATTAAATGGCAGTCAGACTAAGCTTTGAACAAGGAAATTCATTTTAAAATGCTACTGGAAGTGTGAAACGCAGTTGAAGTGCAAAGACAGTTTAGGAGGGAGTTTCAAACAGATCCACCAACGCGACTTACATCACTCGAATTAGAGATAAGTTTGAAGCCGATGGAACTGTTTCAGAATGTCCACAAGAAGCGTTCCGGAAGACCACGGACATCGACAAGCCCCACAAAGCAAGAAAGAGTACTGGAAACGTATCACCAAAGTCCAAGAAAATCTGTGCGGCAAGCGAGTCGTGAGGTAGGAATTTCAGAATCGTCTGTCCAACGCATTTTGAAGCGCTGTCAATAGAAAGTTACATTCCAAGATTATCCATGCTATTATGAAGATGATGATCCGGACCGAAGAGTGGAGTATTGCGAGTGGTACTTGGCACGATGTGAATGTGGATTGGACGAAGGGTTTTCGTAGAATACCCTCCGCGTTCACCAGACCTCACCCACTAGACTTTTTTTATGGGGATACTTAAAAGACAAAGTCTACGCTATAAAACCTGCAACAGTCGCTGAATTGAGAGCAGCCATTGAACGAGAATGCACACAAATACCAAACGAAATGTTTCGTGATGTTTGCGATTCCATTGCTTCGCGTTATCAGCAGTGCCTGGACAGAACGGACGTCAGTTTGAAAACAGGCGTTGACAAAACAATTAAATAATGTCTGTAGATTCTATTACATTTTGAAAATGAAATGTATTTTAATAAACACTGCCTTTATAATTATTTAAAGTGTGTATACATTTTTTTGGGACGCCTGTATATACCAGTGGTGTGGCGCGGTACCAAAATTTGGGGTGCGTTACGCGGTACTGCGGTACCTCAGCATGCCCAGTGCGTTACGCGGTACTGCGGTACTTTTTCAGGTCCCCCTGGTGCGTTCCGCGGTACTGCGGTACTGCGGTACTGCACACAAGAACAACACAAGTAATAGCACATATTTTCAGAAATTGCATATCGGCGATTTCGCACCTGAACTTTCTGCCATAATGGCTAAAATCGATCTTTGTCACAGAAATGTAACACACGTGCACCGGCTCAAAAGCAAGCACTGCACTGAGGCGTTGTGATAGGATGGCAACGTAACATGTTCTGAACGAAAACTTAACGTGTCTAGAGTTAGGCTGATGCAACACACGCAGCATTCGTCTTACTGTACTCCTGTAATAAGGTTTACTTCAAAAAAAGTGTTAATTTTTTGAAAAGTCGTGTTTGTCGGTATCGCGGAAAGTACCGCGGGAAATTTGAATGCGGTAGCGGTACTGCTGTACTTTCAGCGATCCTTTGCGGTACTGCGTATGCGGTACCGGTTTGCTAGTGCGGCAGTACCGCAGTACCGCAGTACCGCAAAAAATACCGCAAGTGCCCAGCTTTGATATATATATATATATATATATATATGAGAAAAGTTCAGAATGGAAGTGTTTTATAGCCCCGTAATTAATTTTTTCCGTCCGAATTGTTCATTCTGGTGAAGCTTTACACTCCACCTTAGACCTACAGTTTAACACGGTCGCGTGACGCACATAAACGTAATGGGCGTATAGACGGGTGTGTACGTGCCGTGTACACTGTGCCAACTGGCTGATGATGCCTGGAGGCACTGGCTGATTAAGCCAACTGGCTGATTAGGTGCCCTATAAGACAATGGCCGCTCGGCTGAAGTCTTAATATGCGCTTGGCTCCTGTCAAGCGAACACCTCTGCTTCCTTTCTCTCTCTCTTAGGTTAGGTCTCCCCCAGCGGGGTTCATTGCAGCTTGAGGAATAACTCCGCCTCCAAGTTGCAACATTCCCCCTCCCTCATTTAGGGGGTGCCTTGCAACAAAGGGGGTTGGCACTATGGGTGTCTTGCAACAAAGGAGGTGGGTTGGCACTATGGGGTGCCTTGCAACAAATTGGGGTTGGCACTCTTGCAACATTTGCAATTGCTTTGCACTCTAACATTTTGCGCCCATGCTACTTACGCGGACAAAGTTGGGGAACGCAAACTGCACTAGGATAATGTAGGGGAACGTAGATTACACTATGCACCACAGGGGGACGTAAACTATACCTGCTCCTTATTTGTTTTTGCTCTATCTCCCTGTATAAAAATCAATATAGAGTTCTATCCATGTGCACTAACGAATTTTTGCCAAAATCGGTATGCAATAGAATAGCTTTGAAATCCGTATCCTACCGCCTAAATCGGTTGGGTTGGCAAGTATGTTCATTGTCAAACTACTCTATATGTGCAATTGTACATGCACACTTATTGCACAGGATGTGCCAAAAACTCGCGATGGAATCGGCTTTGTTCTAATCTTGATTTTAAAGTAGTAAACCTGCCAGGTTGAACCTGTCATCGCACATGATAATAATAATGAGTAAGGAGGACGAGGAACTAGCACAGCGCTTAGGGCAGACTAATGTGGCCCATTACTCTAACTCCTGTATTATTATACCAGCATCTTCGGGATTTGAACCCTCGACTTCGTTTATTTGCCACTTCGCTACGGACGCTGGCAAATGTACATGATTGAATCCTTGCACAAATTTAATGTGTAAATTTTTCAATTTTTAAAAATCATATAATATAAATAGTAAAATGAATACGGGTGTCCATAAATTATTCACCCCATTATAAGCCTTAATAAATTTGTTATTATAGGAGCTATCTTAAAAAGGTTTGCGGCAATTAATAACACAACTCAAGAAATTTTTGTTTTAATTCAGTAAACCTCCACGTGAGCCCCATTGGTAGCACGCAGAACATCAAGGCGATAGATGATTTCGTTCCAAACATTAAGAAGCATGTCTTGCGTGATGGAAGCTAATGTCTCTTCAATCCGGTGTCTTAATTCGGTGATGTTATTAACCTTCTTTGCATACACCCTGTCCTTTGTCTAGCCCCAGACAGATGGAATGTCGCTTCATCACTGAAAACGACATTGTTCAAAAAATGCTCATCTTCATCAACACAGTCAAGAATGTCAACAGCAAACTGTACCCGTTTGGGTTTGTCATTTGGTAGAAGTTTCTGCAAGGTTTGCAATTTGTAGGCATAAAGTTTCAACCTCTTGTGAACCACTTTATGCACTGTTGAACGCGGTATTTGCAGTTCTCGGCTTGCTCGGCGGATGGATTTTGTAGGACTTCGGATAAACGCCTCCTGAATTCGTGCTATCTTATCTTCAGACACACTAGGCCTACCAGCTCCTTTCTGATGTAGCACACTGCCAGTTTCTTGAAATTGTTTCAGCCATCGCTTGAGTGATTGCTTTGTTGGTGGAGTTTTCTGATATTCCTCCCGAAAACGTCTCTGTACAGTAATTGGAGATTGGTTTCCCACATCCACAGCACACACATTGCTTTCTCCTTCACTGTCGCCATTGTGCCCCTAGTGGATGTTCTGCGAAAATAAAGAAAAAAATTTCTTGAGTTGTGTTATTAACTGCCGCAAACCGTTTTAAGATAGTTCCTATAATAACGAATTTATTAAGGCTTATAATGGGGTGAATAATTTATGGACACCCTATATATTTTACCCGATAGTGACTTTTGAATTAAACTGTACTTTGTACTTCTACTTTCAGTAGGTGAAAGAACGTGTTTAATGATGCTAAATTAACTTAAATAAAGTTAAATTTTTAATGCGAATTAATAATTAATAAATTAATGAATTAATAAATTTAAGAGTAACTTTAAATAAATCATATGTGATGTAAATTCAAAGAATGAACTTACTTGTTTGTTTATAATACAGAGAAGTGCGTATGTATAAATATTATATATATATATATAATATATATATATATTTATGTAGTCTGTAACACTTTCAAAGTAAATACATCTTATATAGGTTTGGGAGCAACTGGAGAAAACGCACCTGATGTGACTGAAAGGTGCGTTTTCTCCAGTTGGCAAAAACGGAGGTGCACTTTCTCCAGTTGGGGTAATTTCAGAAAATTGGCCGCCGCCGCTGATGTCAATGTCCCCGGCAGGGATTAATAGTTAAACTAAGACCTACTGTACGCCCTTGATGATTGGTTAGGTTAAGTCATGATATTTTCGTTAGTTTAAACGAAAATGACATTAGGACCGATCAATTTGTGATGCGTCGTGATCTTATCCCCGAGACCTAAATTATACAAATGATAATGTAATAACGGTTACTATAGGATACATGGATGTCGAACAAACATGCTCAATTCATATTTATCTGAATTTATGTGGCGTGATAGATTTCATAATTATGCTTTTAGTAATTTGTGTAAACACATATCAGAACAATATCCCTTTTGATTTTAGTTTCTGCATGATTTTATTGTCTGTTTTCCCTTAATAAACATGTTTTTTATTCATTTGTTTTAATATCCTTTTTGAGTTATGTTCTAGAGGTGCGTTTTCTCCAATTGGTTCATTTAGAGGTGCATCTTCTACAGTTGGCAAAACTGAGGTGCGTTTTCTCCAGTTGCTCCTAGGTTTGTAACAGCGAATTGATACAACCGAATCTGCACAAACTCTCTTTTAAACCAAAACAAACCTTCGGAATGTCACGATCAAACGAGGTGTGTTACGTCACAGTGCTACGATTAAAAGCAAGGATATCCTATATCTTTCCACTCTCGCGATTTAAGCCATATTAAGAAATAGTTTGAACAAATCGAGGAATTAAATTAAGTTATCTGTTACGGTGCTTCGTTTCTATTATCATTTATTTCTATTGAGTACTTTAATCAAACTGAAGGCTAGAGGAACTTAAAGATGGTTTAAAATGGAATTTAAAAGGAGGGGTTTAAAAGGGCCGATTTAATAACTGTAAAATACAGTTAAGAACTACGATTATAAATTATGCTGAAGAAGGAGACAATTTCCATTGTTACATACGACAACAGGGTGTATCAATTTTAGGAAGCAAAGTGAAATCTTTAGATTTTCAAAGACTGCTAGTGACAAATGATGCATTTTTATGTGCTAAATCGAAATATGGCTTTAAAATCCAGATTTGACCATTCCTAGCTACTTATATTTGAAGTTGAAGTTTATGAAAAATCAGCAATTTTTGCAAGTTTTTTTTATTGTATATAACTACATTTTACATACATTACATACAATTAAAGACATTTTGATTGTATTTCAATATTAAAACTTAGAAATATAGATAGGTTTCTTGAACTTTGCCAAGGATGCCATGTCTTCCTTGCTCTTGTTCCTGGACATGAGCTCTCTACTGGCCACCTGGCCACTGATGTACGCCTCCCTCCTCTCTTGTGAGTGAACATGTTGTGCTGCTTCAGTTGTCATCCTTACACACCTCTCTACTGACTCTGTGTGTGAGGGCCATGCAGGAACTTCCATTGGTCTATCCAGAAACTCCTTGATTGCAGCAGTGGTGAGGGAGCAGGCCAGAGGAGAGTCAGTCACGCCAGAGTTCCAGTCAATAAGTTCCGAGAGTTTGTTGGCATCTGGGTTGATGTCAGGAGTCTTCCTGGGTCTGACTCTGCAGTCTCCTACCTGTGTGACCTCATCTCCTTCACCTCTGATTTCCAGTATCCTCTTCAGTGCCTCCCTTCTCTCCTCCTCCACCTCACTGTACAGCATGGCCTGGAGCACAGCCTCAGAGTGTACATACCAGGCTGATCTCTTCACTGTAGGCATCACTATCCCTATCACCTCCTTCTTCTGACTTCTGAGCAGCTCCAGCTGGTACAGTACATGCCTGGGACCCTCCACCCAGCTGTGATTTAACTTGATGTTGAACCAGTTTGGCATGTAGACTCCCACTATGAATTCCACAATTATCCTCAGATTCTTCAGGTTCCTACCCTTCAGCCCATGATTGGAAATCCACAATCTGCAGAACATTAGAGCCGTAGTGACCCACCTACTATGACGGACTGGCCCAATCTCCAGGAGAGCTAGACTATGTGGTACCTCTCCCGATCTGATGGCAGTGATGATTCTGTAGCCATATGATTGGTCTGTGCTGAGGTCCTTGACCACCTCCTGACTGAGATGGGGTAGAGGAGGATCAACAGTGATCCTCGTGAAGTTTGGGTTGATCTCCAGCTCAGTGGCAGTGTCTAACATCTTCCCTAGGGGCCCAGACCATCCAGTGCAGTCACCAGGTGTCTGAGACTCAGCTCCCCAGTGTGCAAGTCACAGACAATCCACACCAACTTCCTGCTAAGCTTGGCCTCCACATAATGCATTACTCCCCCCTCCCAGCCAGTATTCACATTAGTACTGTCACCTCCTACGGTCAAAAGGGTCTGGTCTGCTCCTCTCTCTCTTAGCCAGTTCACCAGATGATCAGCAATGACCTCAGCATGACTTCTCTCCTCTGCAGCTTCCTCTGGTACAAAATGCTACAAATATTTCCCACCTAGTTCATTGCACATTGTGTAGTGTTCTTCCTTGATGAGGCCAGGAAACTGCCTGTCACTACCCTCAGCTTCCATCATCACTTTGGTGTCATCTCTTTTCCCATCAAAGAAGATACAGGTGATGCCATTTTCCCTAATCTCTTCATCAAACTTCCTGACCAGCTCCTAAGTCAGTCTCTCCTGAGCCCTCCTCACCTTGTTGTGGTTAATCACCAGTGCTGTGTCAAACTCTGTGATAAGACCAGCATCAATCCAGGCAAAAGTGGCTATCTCTGCAGTCTCTCTCAGCCCAGTGTGATGTCTCAAGCTAGCCAGAGCTATGCTGGTGATATCTTCAGTGTTGTATTTCTTCTTCTTAGCCACAGGCAAGGAAGAAGTTGTCGCAGCCTCTGGTATGAAGTCTTCGTCTTCCTCTCTCCTCCCTGCCTCTTCTAGTATATCTCCAGTCTCCTCCAACTCCATCTCCAGCAGTGACTCCTCCCTCAACTCCTCTTCTTTCTTGGCTGACTCTTCTGCCTTCCTTCTCTGCTCCTGTCTCTGCAGCACTGCTTCCTGTCTCCTAGTCTCAGGGTGTTCAGCTAGACCCATCTGGTGTGCCCCCACACTGCCCACCTTTTCTCTCTGACCTTTAATGAAGGCAAACTCCTGCACTGATATCTTCTGCTCGCTCCTGCAGCTGCAGTCAATGTGAACCTCACTGTTGCAGAGAGGGTTGCACCCAAGCTCACTGCAGCTCCTGATCACACAGTGACAGGTCAGGATGTCCACCAATTTGTCCAGTTTCATCGTGAACCTATCTTTGACCTCTAGCTTCACATTGCCAATGTACACCTTCACTGCCTCATCTACAGTACCTTCACTTTAGCCCTGATCCTGACTTCAGTGTTGATTACAAGTCCTGTGAATAGAGCGTTGGCCTTTTTCCACTGAGCCAGTAGCTCTGGAACAATGCCGTTGTTAATCAGGTCATTAACTGGGTAATTCTCCTGTCTTCCTCACTCATCTTTCTCCTCAACAAACCATACCTCAGCAGATCTCTGTCTGTGGGCAGCTCAGCAGGGGGAAGTTCCCTCCCAGTCCCCACCAAATAACTTAGGTGACAACTTGATTTGCTTCGGGTTCTGATTTCTTTCTGACTCATCCTGTGGACCTGTGAACAAAAGAAATGTCATTGAAATTTGGATAGGCCTACTGATTATGATTACATAAAATTAAGTTAATTGAAATTCTTAATATCTTCCTATAAGCTCAGATAAAAGGTTGTGTTGTTATAGGTACAAGACTTAATTATTCAAAGTAATGACAATTTCATATATCTATCATATCAAAATATACAGAAAGTTTGGGTCACACATAACATTTCGAATAATTTGAATTACACAATATTTACATTACGAAGTAATCAAAATTGTCAAAAAGGAGGGAAAACACATGCATTCACAATCAAAACTCCAGCATTTGTGACTATGTGAAACTTAGAAACCATACTGCACACCAAAAATAACCGAAGTTGACCACACATATCAATGGCACATTGATATACGATGCTGCAGTTATATTTAGGTTATATTTCAAACCTTTATGGTCAAATATAAGTAGGTAAATGGCTTTTTTTAAACAACGCTAAAGATATTTCTAAGTTTGCTAGATAATATGACATCATTTGAGCATTAGTAGTTTTTGAATTGTTGACTTTACTACAATTGACACACCCTAATACGACAATGTATTCGTATAGTGAAAATGAAACTATTTATTTTCTAACATCACAAAAATTACGTCATCTCACTCTTTCTCTCTCTCTCTCTCACACACACACACACACACACACACACCCACACACACACAACCACACAATTTGGGGGTAACTACTGTACCTACTCTGTTTACTCCTAAAATTGAGTGTGTGTTTGGTTAACCGCGATTGTCATCATAACTGCGTAGTTCCCCTCAACTTGGGGGTTACAACGTAGTTACCCTCAATTTTGGTGTTAATTACGTACTTTCTCTAATTTTTGCTCGTGACTTTATGTATATTTCGAAAATATAAATAAATAAAGGACATATTTTAGAGTATATATTTAATCATCGATTCATTCATAGTTAAAGTGGAAGTATGAAGAGTTAAACATCTTTATAAACAGAGCACCATTCCGCCCATATGTCCATTTCAGAGCAGCTCGCAGCAGCAATTCCAGGCAAATAGGGGGTCAAAGTACTGACGAAGCTTTCGTAATTGGTTCATCTCTACTGAAACCAACAGTGCTCTTTTAGTGTAGTCCGAAGATCATCCATATCCGTATTCAATTTACTAGCTAAAGACGAGCCCGATGGGCCCATTTAGCTAGACCTGCGGTGCTGGAGCCAGTAATTGGGGGGGGGGGGGGTCTGCGGCGCCATCTAATTCCGGACAACTGTTTATACAGTGTTTTTTCAGTATGAAATTATTTAATGCGACTTTTTCCACAGAGAGACAGAATCAGCTCCATTATAGTAAAGAAAGATCGCACTTTTCGTTAATTCGTATTGCAGACACCCCCAGTTATTACCAGTGTTGATGCATGATTCTTCAGGAGCAAGATGCACCACAAATTTGTGTTTCCTCCCCAAGGCAGCGCAGATTTACTTACATCAATCACAGTCACACTCGTACTACCTCAGGCTTGCTCTACACAAACTGAACCAAAAATCATAAGTATCCGCATTTGCAAACCGTCCGTATACAGGACTGTATTTAGTTTAAAATAATATTTCTTTATATATATATATATATATATATATATATATATATATATATATATATATATATATATGCGCCTCGGTGGTGTAGTAGTTAGCGTCGCTGACTACGAATCCATCGGCCCCGGGTTCGAGACCCGACGGCAGCCGGCGCGCAGCAAACCCAGCTGTTCATCCTTCCACACAATAAAGAAAGTGGTTGGTAGATAAATGGGTACCCTAGGTGGCCTAGTGGTTAAGACGCTGGGCTGCTGATGGGGCGTGGTTCGGATTCCACGTTAAACTGTAGGTCTAAGGTGGAGTGAAAAGCTTGACCTTCGTCAGAATGAACAATTCGGGCGGAAGCTAACCAAAGGTTAACCAAAGGCATATGTAGAGTGTAGACTCAGCACGAAAAAACACTATTTGTAAACTCAAACGGAATAGAATTTAAGGAAGACTACGTCCTACGGTATATATATATATATATATATATATATATATATATATATATATATAGAGAGAGAGAGAGAGAGAGAGAGAGAGAGAGAGCATGTTGTAAGAAAGTTAAACTTGAAAGTTAGTTTTTCATAAAAGTTTAAAAATTATTACATCTTTCAATCTCTCTCTCTCTCTCTCTCTCTCTCTCTCTCTCTCTCTCTCTCTCTCTCTCTCTCTCTCCCCACCTTCCTTATATCGATCTGTTATTCCCTGATAGCTTATGACCTGTTCTTGCACTGTTGTGACACCATAATTATTTATACTTTCTCCATGTAATTACAAACAGAGATTTATTAATGACTGTCGCTGTAATTCATATTTTGCCTCTAATGGCAAATAATATGACAATAAGTTTAAGAGGGAGAGAAAATGGAAGAGGCACTGTGAATAAAAGGAGAATAAAGAGAGAATAAGAAGAGAATAATAAGAGAAGAAAGAGAAAATAAGAAGAGAATAAAAGGAGAAGAAAGAGAGAATAAGAAGAGAATAAAAGGAGAAGAAAGAGAAAATAAGAAGAGAATAAAAGGAGAAGAAAGAGAAAATAAGAAGAGAATAAAAGGAGAAGAAAGAGAAAAAAGAAGAGAATAAAAGGAGAAGAAAGAGAAAATAAGAAGAGAATAAAAGGAGAAGAAAGAGAAAATAAGAAGAGAATAAAAGGAGAAGAAAGAGAAAATAAGAAGAGAATAAAAGGAGAAGAAAGAGAAAATAAGAAGAGAATAAAAGGAGAAGAAAGAGAAAATAAGAAGAGAATAAAAGGAGAAGAAAAATAAAATAAAAAGAGAATAAAAGGAGAAGAAAGAGAAAATAAGAAGAGAGTAAAAGGAGAAGAAAGAGAAAATAAGAAGAGAATAAAAGGAGAAGAAAGAGAAAATAAGAAGAGAATAAAAGGAGAAAAAAAAAATAAGAGAGAATAAAAGGAGAGAAAGAGAAATAAGAAGAATAAAAGAAGAAAGAGAAAATAAGAAGAGAATAAAAAGGAGAAGAAAGAGAAAATAAAGGAGAATACAAAGGAGAAGAAAGAGAAAAATAAGAAGAGAAATAAAGAGAAGAAAGAGAAAATAAGAAGAGAATAAAAGGAGAAGAAGAGAAAATAAGAAGAGAATAAAAGGGAAGAAAGAGAAAATAAGAAGAGAAATAAAAGGAGAAGAAAGAGAAATAAGAAGAGAATAAAAAGGAGAAGAAAGAAATAAGAAGAGAATAATAAGGAGAAGAAGAGAAAATA